>JAZHYW010007883.1:0-267542 GCA_037355805.1 Ixodes ricinus | reverse complement strand
CAGCCATCGCTTTGACTAGCAGACGTAAAGCGGGCGACGTTAACTGCGCCATACCCGCCGCCGCCGTTAAATAATGAGGAGTCTTGCCGCACACGAAAGGGGGAAAAGTATTTGGGAGGGAACTTGCGGACACTACACACGCTCACTCTCGGTTCTTAGCAAAGAAACTTCGGCGTCTCAGGACACCTCGCCAGTGAGTACTTTGACTTACCCCCTTGATGCGCGTCTGCTAGTTGTTCGACAAAAACAACGAACCGCTCGGGTTATTCTCGTCTGCCCTCTTTGAAAGACCAAGTCGAGCTCGCTCGTCAAAGACCTGCACTTCCGAAAGTCGCAGGAAAGGTAAGACAGACGCAGACGACGTTGCGAGCAGACGACGTTGCAAGAGCGGACGACGCCCAGACAGGGGACCGCGATCAGCCAATCAGGGGCTCGGCGTTCTGACGTCACCGCTACTTCCTTTCTCATGCGCAGAAGACGAAAATGAGCCCACTTGCGAGGCGGTATAGCTATGTATGTGAAAAAACACTTCAAATGTTCTGTTATTACTGATTTCACTATAATTTCAAATGACTACGAAATCGTAACTTCTGCAACATGAAAAATCTATATATTCAGTAGTTTATCGTCCGCCTTGTGGGAATATTTCTTCTTTTCTTGAAATCCTCGAAGTGTTCTTTCGGTTTATTGGTGAAAACGGCTTTACTCTATACTTTGGCGGCGACTTCAACATAGACATGCATGCTCCCTCTCATCATAAACAAGAACTGATGTCTTTATATCAATCGTATGGGTTGTTCCAATGTTATTCTTCAACCTACTCGTGTAACACCTGTACATGAGGCGTTACTAGACTTATTTTTAACAAACATTTCTACGTCGGAAGTAATTGCCGGAGTAGTTGGAGAAACAATTAGTGATCACCTTCCGATATATCTACTTTCTAATGTGAGCTATAACTTAAAAAAAACTCGTGGTCCTGAAGTATACTTCAGGAATATAAGCGCTAAAAACCTTGAAATTTTTGAACACCATATGAATTCTGTAAACTGGAGTGCGGTACTGTCCAGCGTGTCGGCAGATGAGGCGTTTGACTGTTTTCTTGAACAGTTTAGAATCGTGTACGACCGCTGTTTTCCTTACAAATTGCAAAATGTTTCCCGAAAATCTCGTAAACCCTGGGTTACGACAGAAATATTAAGAACGATAAATAAAAAAAATGCTCTTTACCACCAATTTGTGCGCACTAAAGACGCAAGTATATTGTCTAAATTCAAAAAGGAACGAAATCAACTAACAAAGAATTTAAGGCAAGCTAAACGTGCTTATTTTAACAATTTATTTCTAGATACTAAGCGACCAGATGTTATGTGGAAAAAGTTGAATGGCATAATTAAGCAAGGATCGTATGGGCATCGGATCACAGAAATGGAAATCGGAGGTGTCAACTTAACGGGATCCGACTTTAGCGGAAACATTCAATGAGTATTTTGTTAACCTTGTTCAAAGTGTACACTATGCGGATGCTTCTAGATATGTGCAGAGTATTTCTCCTAGTCTCTTTTTCTTCCCAACTGACGAAGATGAAGTTTACTCAGTTTTCCAAAATTTAAAGAATAGTAAAAGCACTGATATATATGACCTTCAAATTAAACCTGTAAAATATGTATTGCGGTGCATTGCTCCCTGTCTGACGTATATTTTTAATCTGGCACTAGAGAATGGAACTTTTCCAAAAAACATGCAGGTGGCAAAGGTGACGGTACTGTACAAAGGTGGGGAAAAAACAACTTGGGAAATTTTAGGCCAGTGTCCGTTCTACCAGTATTTTCTAAAGGACTAGAAAAGATTATACATAACAGGTTGTATAGTTTTTGTGAGAAATATTCTATTCTTACCGATTCTCAATATGGATTTAGAAAAGGTAGATCTACAGAACTTGCATTATTAAAGCAAAAGGAGTTAGTCTTAAGCAATATAGAAAATAAGCTGTTAACACTTGGAGTATTTATAGACTTTTCAAAGGCTTTTGACCGCCTCAATCATAATACTTTGCTCCAAAAGCTTTATATGTACGGTGTGCGTGGTAGATCCCTAAGTATAGTTAAAAGTTATCTTCAGTATCGCTACCAGTGCGTTGAAATAGATAAAAAGCGATCTCAATTGCAGCCATTAACAGCTGGAGTGCCACAAGGTAGTATTTTGGGACCACTCCTCTTTAACTTGTATGTCAATGACATAGTAAATATTGATGACAATGTACGTTTTATTATTTACGCGGATGATACCAGTGTATTTTTTTCAGGTACGGATACTGAGCAGATTATAAGTACCGCGAATAAATTTCTAGATAAATTAAATACTTGGACAGTGTCTAATTCCTTGCAAATTAATTGTAGTAAAACTAAAGCCGTTCTTTTTAGAGCAAGAAATACAAATTGCTTTCATACCTCTGCTCTCTCCCTCGGTACCCATAAGATAGATATAGTCGAAAGTGTTAGAGTTTTGGGTGTAATATTTAATCAATACATGCTATGGGATGAAATGGTACATTATACATGTCAAAAACTCTCAAAGGTCGTAGGTGTTATGTACAAACATCGTCATATACTCCCAATGTCAGCAATGCTTCTTATATATCATTCTTTATTTTATGTGCATTATAATTACTGCTTTTTGGTTTGGGGAATACAACGTCCACAAATCTTAAGCAGATACAAATTCTGCAAAAAAAGTTGTGCGTATTATATGCCATACTGCATACGATGCTCATACAATACCATTGTTTAAAAAACTTAATATTGTACAGATTCCAAATTTCTATAATTATAAACTTTGTATTACCTATAAAAAGTCTTTTCATCACAAAGAAAACGTATTTCTGTCTATCTCACAGATTACAATTCGAGACACGATTTATGCTACACGCAGCGCCGATACGTGGCTAGTGCCGCACTCCAGAACAAATTATGGAATTCAGATGTTGCGAAATACTCTTCCTCGTCTTTTAAATCGTTTGAGGGAATTGAACATAGAACTTTTGACTTTGGTAAACAAATATTTGCTTTCATTTTTCGTTGAGCCTTCAGTGTTAGTGTAGGTGCATGACGTGTGGTGATTTTTCATTTTTATTGCTTTTGTTTTATATCAAACGAATAATTACATAAACCATTTCTTTTTGTGTTAGCTGTTTTGTGTGCTGTCTCGGCTGCTGCTGAGGGGAGATGGAGACCTGTCAAGCAACTGTTATGTTGCTTTTTTCTCTGTCTTCCCTCTCCAAATGGAGAAAAATAAAGCATTTTGATTTGATTGATTGATTGATTGATTTCTAGTCCCTCACCTTAACCACTCGGCCACGACTGCGGGACGAGTAGGGTGCTATGAGATTTGGTAGTAACTCAAGAGCTGGAGATGTCATGGATGAAACGTTTCATGTAGCCGCTCAACGTCTATACAGGGAGAGGGCGCCGCAGTCAAATGCTCAAATGCGTATATAACCAGGTTCCATACCACAGATTCTCTTTCTGACATGGACCGTTGACTTAAGCGGTGGAGATGCGTTCCCAGGGCTTCTAGCGGATCCGAGCTGATCCGCTAGAAGAATCACTGGCTCTGCATTTCACCGACCATAAAGCAGTAATAATGAAGTCGAAACATCAACCCGGAACTCAGCACTACGTATGAGCAATAAAAAAAATCAGCACCATCAGCACTACCTATGAACAATAAAATCGGTATCATCAGCACCACCAGAGCTTCGCCCCAATCAACATCATTCACCACGTGGAGATGCTGGTCATTCTTGTTTAGCAAAGTTTTCATGCACTCACGATGAAAGAAAAAACCCTAAAATGCAGGATACACTAAAACCGAAAATGTTGACAGAGAAACGTGCTGGCTTTAAACGCGTTTTTAATTTTAAAAACAATTTTTTTTCTTATGTTTGGCCGCGCGGGCCGCTAGCAAATGCCAGGCGGGCCGCATGCGGCCTGCGAGCTGCGTTTTTCAGAATCCTGATCTAGAGAATGGTTTTGAGACGATGAATGTGGGACGTAGGGATTCCATGGCAACGCCCAAAGCTTTGTTATAGCCTTGCCGCCAGGGAGGGGGGGGGTAATATGAAGCGTTTTTTTGTCTCTAATGCTATTTTGTTTTTTGTTGTTTTTCTGTTAAAGATTAGTAAGGGTCGTGCTTGTGTTGCCTGTATCGTTTGTGACTGGTCAAGTTTCAAACGAAATCTTCAGGGTGGCTGGTTGGTGTGTAAAGGAGGGGGGCACCATGAATCGTTTTGAATCTGTCTGAGTGTCCGGCTTTCGGTGACCTAGTTTAGAGGAGGTGTTTCTTCTTTGGCGGAGAGGGTCTTGCGGTATACATAAGAGCGTTCGTTGTCCAAATAAACTAGAAGATGTGTTTGAGACTTGTTTTGTCCGTTTTTTCATCGTCGCGTGTCTCCGGTTACTATGGAAGTACTTCACCAGCTCGCCTGTGCTTTTGCCCTTTCGTCCATAGCTATGGGTGTTAACTGATATATATTACATCATATAACACCAAAAACGATTTTTTTAGAAAGCACTTCAGTGCACTTTTAAGTTTCTCTCTTGTTTCCCAAATCATCTCGGGCCTTATCTAAAAACTTGATCCTGTTCCCTCTAGTTGGAGCCTAAGGATAAACAAGATTTTGTGTTAATATTTAAAAATGGAAATTTTAAAAAATTGAATCTTTTGATTTGAAAAACAACTTGTCCTACGTCGGCCTTTGCGTAGGTCCGCTGAAAAGCAAGAATGATGTTTCCATGCTTAAATTTAACATAAAAGTTCTAAATCTAGGCAGTGACGCATTTTTAATACATTTGACTTAGTGAGAGTTTGCAAACTATTTCTGCCTTGATTTGTTCTCGTTGTTAATAAAATAAATTAACTCCAGTTGATTTTTTGTTTTTGCTATAGGCCAGGGGTGGCCAGTGTGACATGAAGTTATAGCAGCAGAAAAAACTACAAAGGTGCAGAGAGCCACAGGAGAGAAAAAAAAAGGGGGGGGGGGAGATATGTGCTACATTTTAAGGAGAAACGATATGGTTGGAACTGTCCTTTCCAAAGGAGACAAGTATAATTGTCGACAACAAAAAATGACACCATGGTGTCGAAGTCAACAATTATACTTATCCTGCTGCCTGCAGGCAGCAGGACGTTTTTTCAACAGCCAAGCAAAATTGAATGCCACTGCCTGTGATGCCCGTTATGCGTATTGGGTTCGAAATTATTTCTGAACAATAAAGGAAACAGGGTCAGGGTAAACATCTATGTCTCAAAAAGCAGTCCAGCTGTGAGTACTTAGTGTAGTACAGGCTGTCAAGACTGTCAGCTCTATTTAAATTCTTACATTGCGCTTTGTGTTAAGTACAGAGGAGGGAAGGGGTCACGCTAACCAGGGGGCCGCGAGCCCCACTTGGACTTGGGAAGTGGGCTCGCGAGCCGCAGTTTGGCGACCCCTTTTCTAGACAGTCCATTTATCGATATATCACTGCACTTAAAGAGGCGGAGCAACAATATTCAGTTGGAATGGTTTTCACTTTAAACGAGCTTACTGTTACTGGCACTAGTGGGACCCAAATATACTCGCGAGCAACACCATTGACCAAGAAACATGTTTGTTGTGGTGCAATTTCCAATGCTCCTTCGCAAAGCTTGATGACGCAGTTTGGAGGTCGTAGTGTTGGAATAGTCCTCCAGTGATGATATTTAATGCGGCTCGTAGATCGGACCCGAACATTGCGTGATCACTCGATTTAGGATATCGATAATCAATAGCTCGACAAGCATTCAGGGAGTGGCTTGTGTTCAATCGCTGCAATGTCGACAATAGCCGAACCCTAATAATTTCTGGAACTTAGCGGGTATCCTGGGCTTTGCGAACACCTTAGCGTGGCTAAAATAAACATTACTGGCATATAATCGACTCCAGATAACGTAATCACTTGTTCTGATTGCAAATTGAAAAAAAAAAAAGAAACGCTGCTGATTTTGTAATTTTGTTTTTGCGACTACCCTTGCACGAGGAGGTAAACTAATGTTTTTTTTTTTATACGTCATAAGCGTCAGGGGTTTCTATTAAGTAATATTTGGCGCGAAGAGCTCGCAAAAAAGACAATAAGAAGCCATGTCCCGTTGGCGAAGAAAAAAACAGAAACAGTTAAGGAGCTGACAAGGCATGCATCGTTACGGTCATTTTTCAGATACTGTAATATTTTGCCGGTGTTCCCCAACAGGGCCTAGGAATTCAGATTGTGTGTTTCAGTAACATTTAAAACGTTTTTTGAAAGTGGTATTTCAAAAAAGAAAAAAGAAAAGAGTTCCATTGAAGGACTTGCTGCAACACATCGCACTTTCTTATTGGCTCTATCTCAAGCGAGCTGAAACGTGGTGGCGCCAGTGTGCAAAAAGCCCCCAACGACTTCCGGTTCTGAACTATACGCCGTGTTTCGCAGTATTTGTGAAATCCAATGTGCAGGCTGTACTCTAGAAATGGCACCCGCCTCGGTGGCTCCGAGGCGAGAGCGCTGGCCTACGGATCCCCATGTGGCGGGTTCGAATCCCGGCCGAGGTGCCCGCAATCTGACGGAGGCTTATTGCGGAGAATGCGCCGTGTAACCGAGCTTTCGGTTTCACGTCAAAAGATCTCCAGGTAGTCCAAATTAATCCTCAGTCCTCCGCTGGGGCGTGCCAGATGCCCGTCGTAGTTTTGGCATGTAAAACCCCCAAATTTCACTTTTTTTGTTCTAGAAATTGCCACTTATAGACCTGTTAAACTAAATTCACGCTTGTGTTAAAGGAACGACGAGTAAAAAAAACTTCGGAAATATACGTACACCGGAAATGTGCCGGGGCTACCCAATAGATGGTGCCACCGAGTTTGTTGTTAAACAAAAAGGGGCGAATACAGTTCGGATTTGAGCGTCACACGCTACACTCTATTTCACTATACGTTTGAGCGCGGCGTACAAGTACAGCGTAGAATACATATACCCCATACAAACTAAAACCGTAAGGTCACGAGGCATTCACTGCGAATGATTGGTTTATCTGATAACACCGAACGCGCAGAAATACGACGAATGCCGTGACGCTGCACATTCGCCGCTGCTTGATGGACCAAAGTAGCTTGTAGCGTCGACTGCGCTCAAACGTCAAGTGAAACGAAGTACACTACTAATTTTCACATCTACATTCTCAGAAATATGGGGTGCAGTACTTACAGGCTTGTTCCATATATAACACACCAAAACTACATTTCGGCGTTCTGTCCACTGACGATACCAACTTTTACGAGCGGATCGATAGCTGTCTGATCTAAGTTACTAAATAACTAATGTACATACCAAAGACTACAGGAAAAAAAAGCACTGAGGGTTTTGCAGCAGGTTCTACAAAACCTTGATAGTTTTCCTCTAGTCTTTAAAGGGCACATTATCTATTTTAATAAGTTGTATCACTCCACTATCAAGCCGTTCGTGAAAGTTGGTATTCTCGGTTTGACGTCAGTGGACTGAATGTCGAATTGTAGTTTTTTGGCTGTTATATATGGGACTAGGGAGTGCAAGTACTACACCCTCTATTTCTTTGAGTGTAAGTCAGGCCACAGCTCCCATGGAACCAATCGAGCAGCCCCAAAGTGCAGCGTCACGGCCAGACTTGTACGTAATCCGTTACAAGTAACGAAATTACTTGTAATCCCTTACATTCATCAGTAATTTAGGATCGGAATAATTAACATATTTTCTAGCGTAATTGTAAAGTAATTTCCTTACATTTTTTGCGTAACGGATTCCTTGTAATCCGTTACAATTTTTTCATGACCAGCTCCCCCCCCGCCTTCTAAAGAAAAGGCCGTTTTCATTTTGGTAAAGTTGAGCGCAGTGACACTGTCAGGCGAATGGACCATCGCCAAGGGAGGCTTGGCACTCTTCAGTTCCATAAAGCCTTTTTTTGCAACAGCAAGCCCCTGAATCTATTTTTTTAGACACTAACAACAATGTCAAAAAAACACAAATAAACATTTTCACAAAAAAAAAAAGGGAGGGGGGCAAGTTATATCCGTTTTTTTTTATTGCCTTTGTTTTTCTTTGCGATCGAAGTGCGGAGAGAAGTAGACACAAAGTGTTTGTATGCCTCTTCGAGTAGCTCAAGGTGGTAAGTGCACAGACAAGAATTAACAATGTCCTTCTCGGTTATAGTGACTAGGACCATTTTTCATAATGTCACAACACGAGACAACGCTCCGTCTATCCTAAAATCCACTAAAAGAGATGTGATAATATGTGAAGGTGTTGTTGCTACAAGCATCCTCGTTTGTCAATGCACACTTATCATCTTCTGTTACAAAACATGATGTATTTTTTTCTGCTTCTTTCACCTTATCTGACCCTGTTTTAAAAGCTACTTAGTTGTTTTCGTAGTCCAACCCTTAGGGTTGGCCCACTTTATTGTGAATTCCTGCCAGGTTATCTGCATCTCAGTTACCGTTTTTGTGAGTCAGCTTTTTGCGAGCACTTCGAAAATGGCAATAGTCTTCCTTTTTCTTCTTCCTGTTTTTACCCCAGCAGGACGCATCGTATCTCAAGCTGATATTTTTACAAATAAAACATAATAGTGGCTGACGTAGACTTGATATTCTGGGCTTGAGGAGAGAGTGAAACTCGTGAGTGGGGCCATAGTGTGGCTTACTTAGTTCTCTGCCCTTCGCTGCCCGTGGCATCAGTGGACGTCTATCTGGAGAGCACCGGAGTAAACTGCAGTCGGTCCGTGCTCCGTGCGTTTTTGAACGGCACCAAGAAAGGCACGCATTGCCAACGTGCGTTTACATTTCCTTGTTTTAACCAACGTTCTAATTGATTGTTGTTATGAGTGTCCTGTTTTTTTCTCGGTTACTTATATTTAAACATTGAAAACTTTTTTTTATTCACCAACGTCTCAACCAAGGCTCGACCTGTTCAGAACCAAAGAAAGAAGAATATCGAGCCAAACCTTATTTATTATTTAATTAGCACCTTACTGTTACCTACACTGCTAAAACTCTCGTATACCAGGCAACGGCTGCAACGACGAAACTTTGCTCTGTCTTCGAGGTAAGTTCAAATAGTACTTCCATTGCTTCGCTGAAGAAGCTCAGTGCAGAGCATAAACCATTCGTGAGGCACAATATGGCACTCCCATCCAGTGCCTCAGTTTCAAAGGGTGTTCAGCGTAGCAGTCGACCTATTGAGTAAGAAATAACGCAAAATGTCTGACGAGACTTTCGAGTGCCAGCTGTTGCTCAAAAACCTCAAGGTCAATAAATCGAACAGGTGGCAACGATAAGAACTTCAATAACCTTCTTCCCTTTGTTTCTTTTTTGAGCAAAAAAATATTGTTGAAAGTAACGCCACGAAAGTAACGGATTACTTTTGAGGGTAACGGTCACTTACTTTTATGGGAGGGTAATTGTAATTGTAATAAATTACAATTTAGCCTTGAGTAATTGTAAATGTAATTCCTTACTATTTTTAGTAACGTGCACATGTCTGGTCACGGCTCTCGTCGTCTTGGTGAGTCTGCTATCCTTAGCTAAACCATGCAATCACGTACAGAGCGCGACACTGTTAGCGCGAACAAGCAATCGCCGGTTTTTCTAGTTTTCTCTTTGAAACGAAGGAATGTCATCCAAGTTATTATCGCTACGCAAAAAGCTCATTTAGTTTTATAATGTCAGTGATAAAAATTTCGTGCTCGCAAACACTATTTAGAAGTAAAATGCGAAAATGCGCCGATGTAGTGTTCGAGCTAACAGTGTCGCGATGTGTACATAAAATGCCCCATAATCCTGCGCTTTTTTTCTGCGTGATTGTTTTAATTAGTAATAGGAAACTGAAAGAAAGAAGCGCCGTGACGATGAACGTTTGTCGCTGCTTGAAGCTCCATTTGATTGTAGCGTCGCGCTGGGGTCGGAGTATGCAGAGCTTGCAAGTTCGTCTGCTTCCTGGACAGGGGATGCGACGATGTCAAGAACGCCGAGCTCTTATTGGCTGATGGAAGAAAATAGTGGGTAGACCTCGAGGTATCTATAGCTTTGAGATATATGCCTACTATCCTTCCAATCAAAGCCAATCGGAACTCGGCGTCGTTCTGACGTTACCGCAACCCCTGCGCAAGAAGCGGACGAACTTGAGCTCCGAATAGTTTATTTGGTACCATCTAAAAAAAATCGTTTCAGTAATGCGATTAGAATCTTTTTTTTTAATGAATATCAGTCAGATACAAAGATTACGTTGCGGTAGACTACGTGCAGTGGCAATGGAGACGGAAGAATAGAACTATAAACGCTTTTATAAGCAGCTGTGCGTGGGTGCCGCCGTAGCCGACTTTCGGTTTTTGTTTCATTTTCTTATTTTTAATTCGCTTTATCATTACCATACAGGTTTTTGTTTCCATTTTATATCCAAAAGTGTCCTTCTCTCCAGCCTTGGACTTTGTGGAGGCTCGTCAAGGCCCGTTTCATTGGCTCGATATCTCGGTGAGACAAGAGAAGGTCAGC
This sequence comes from Ixodes ricinus, assembly GCA_037355805.1. Classification (NCBI taxonomy): domain Eukaryota; kingdom Metazoa; phylum Arthropoda; class Arachnida; order Ixodida; family Ixodidae; genus Ixodes; species Ixodes ricinus. Next base: position 256,975 of record JAZHYW010007883.1, on the reverse strand, counting down.
ACTGCCGGCGGCGGCAATCTGCCGCGTGTGCAACGCGTCTATATGCAGATCAGGAAGTTCGTCTGCTTCTTGCCCACAGGGGTTGCGATGATGTCAGAACACCGGGCTCTTGTTGGCTGATGGAAAAATACTAGTGGGTAGACTTGAAGGCATTTAGCGTTGGGAGTCTACCCACTATCCATTCAATCAGAGCCGATCGGAGCTTGGCGTCGTTCCGAAGTCAAATACAACTCCTGCGAGGAGAAGCAGAGGACTGACTCTCTCCGCATAGAAAAATGGACCCTGACGCATCTTCTCTTCCGAAGGTTTATATGGCGCTGTTGGGAAAAACAAAACTGCCACCTCCACGGATCGTAATATTTCTGAATTTCGTGCCTGCGCAAGACATGAAAATAATTGAATAATAGACCCTTCTCAAAGTGCGCGCCGTCTAGTAGCTACTGTGCCAATTAATCCAGCTCTCAGCCCGTTTGTCTAATATATGCTCTCAGCACGTATTAGACAAACGGGCTGAGTATGCGTTTGACGTGAATTCGTGAATTCGGTTCAGCTCTTATATGAAACGAAGGCTGCCTCAGCGTTCGGGTGAGGACTCAGATCCAATCCCAAGCTTCTCTGCCCAAAACATGGCGACTGCCAGTGTTGCTCGAAGAACTTTTGAAAAGTATCGACTGAGAAACAACACCCAAGAACTCTACTATACCTTTTAAGTCCTATATTGAATGAAATGCATTATAGCGAATTTGTGAGGGGAATTGATGTGTCACGTGAGATATATTTTCGCGCTAAATTTTGCAGGAAAACCGAATCACGTTACATCGATTTCACACGCTACTTTTAGCGGGGAAACTGTATTGGTGTCTAGGTCACAGGACGTAAATTTTCCAGTTATATTGAGTGGGGAAACTGAAGTGTTTTGTATGTCCCGTGACCTCAGGTCATGTTACAGCAATTTTCGCACAAAATTTAGCTAAGGAACTAAATTCGTGTATAGGTCTCGTGATATCAATTTCCTCGCTAAATTTAGCAGGAAATGCACGAAAGGACGACCGGACGGACAGAGGAAGTTGGGATTGAGGGTAGAGTTAAAAGCATTTTATGCTTTAAAAAAAATTGAAAGACGTTTACAATTCCCTGTTATGCCGAATTAGAGCACAACTCTTGAGGAGGAGGAGGAGGGGGGGGAGTACGGAGAAGGCGGCATACCTTTGTCGTGACATTCACGAGTTAGCGTGACGTCGCGTGTGGCATCATTATGAAAAACGTCCCATAGTGCAACGCGCGGGTCATGAGTGAGATCCGCAACTTGCATTATGGGACGTTTCTCATATTGCAACGCGCGGGACCCTCGTGACTTCAAGTGTCACGTCATTATGGGAAACGTGCCATGATGCAACAGGCTAGTCACGAGTGAGACCCGCGCGTTGCATTTTTGGGACGTTTCCGATAATGCACCGCGTTGTTATGCCAACGGCGACGGCGACGCCGCTCAAGCCGGAAACGGGCGCCTAAGAGCTGCGCTCTGAAACAAAACAATCGGCCTCCTAATGATGAGAATTTGCGTGCAGCTGACCTGAGACACTAGGTGAATATACCCATCTCCGTGAGTGGCCACGACGTTTCTTCCCAGGTGATGTTGAGCGAGTGTATGTGTGCCGTGAATACGATAGCAGAAGACCGGAAAACTCCAAAAGCGAAGACGCTGGCCCAGCAGCATCCTGCAGCTACAATCGAGCTTGTCGAGGAGTTCATGACATAATGCTTCAATTGCTAACGTACAGAACAAATGACAATTAGTTCAATCCTGCATTATATCTCGCGTACGCTAACGCAGATAAACCGTATTATAGCAAGTACACTACCATAATAAAAAGTATATCGATTAATCAGTCAATCACTCATTCAGTCAGTCAATCATCAATAAAACATGTACCTTTCCTAATGGTACAAAACTTTTATAAAAAACTGCGTTGTTTGTGTGAATGATTTTTTCCTCCTGCTTTTACACACAAACCACGATAGTTGAAAAAAAGGGAACATAAGCATATATTATGTTTGCCACTATGAAGTGAGGTGATTCCATTAAACGTCATAAATCTGAAGAGTAGAAAGAAATAACTAGCACTTATGAAACGAAAGCAATTTGTTTTCTCACTTAGTAACTATGGGAGAAAGATGATAAACTAAAATTTAAAACGGAACGGATTCCGTTCTTTTTTACAAAACCAGCAAGTGTAATTCAAACATTATGTCTTGTAATATCAATAAATGGGACATAAATATCTCCCACAGACTAATGCAGAAACACTCAATAAATGTTAGTGCGGAATTACTTAGAAATAGTTGTTCAATATTTCGGAACCTTTTACATGTATTAAATGTACCAGCTTTAAAAGATTTTGTTAAGCCAGCCGTTCAAAAATTTCAGAAATGTCTGTCAACCAGAAAATATTTGAAAACATTCAACCTCGGCTACGTAATTTTTTCAAAGTGTTCTTTTTTAAGATCATCATATTTATATAGGAACAAAAAAATGAACATTATCACCACCAGATAATTCATCAAATTTTATTAGATCAATGTCTATATTGATTTAAGTTCGGTTTCTATTACCATTAGGTATCGAATAGTATCTAGCAGCCTTCGGTAGTAGCGTGTTTCCATGTCAGATGTGTAATAAATGTACAGGTAATATTTTAAATATTTTTGTAATTAATATATCTGAAGGCCATGTGCTTGCGGAGGAACATTCAGCTAAATGTGAGCACAGTAGCTAAATGTTTCCCAGAGATATAAAATTGAGAAGCTCAAGGCGCGCACATTGCCAAGGTTTGAATATGATAATTTGTACAGCCGTCAATGTCACACCAAAGCAGTCACGTAGTCAATTTTTTTTCATTTGTTTTCTAGACGAGTTACTACATGGACACCTAATTTCAAAGCTTACATGTATATATTCCGATAAAAACAAATTACGAAAAACGTAAAAAGAAACACGTTTTAGAGGCACTTTCACAAATTATTTACCAACAAAACCTTATATGCAAAACGTCGCAAATATAAAAATGTGCATCTTAAAATGCAGCTTACGAATGTATAAAAATATTTGCTAAGCCATCATTGTAGCTTTCTTATCAATGCAGAAACTTAAGTAATTTCACTAAAAGTAGCAAACTTGCACGTCAATATTAAAACAAATTCCATTCTTTATTTCCTTTAGACTCTCCTTAAATCTGTGCAGCAACTTGAACTAACTTGCGATGTCAAAATGATGAGTAGCATATGACCTACAGTTGAGCAAAGCGACAGCGGCTCCAAATAGATCTTCTCTGGAACCGACAAAGTATGTACAACGGTGCTGCTCTATTTAAGAGCGTGGGAAGTTGTCATAACTCAGATCCATGTGACCAGGAACAATAAAAAAGAAGCTGACAAGTGACTATCATATGTTATTCTATATTTTGCCACCACAAGTTAGTTCAAGTTGCTGCAAGGAGTTGAGAAGAGTTTAAAAAAATATAAAAGATTTTTTTTTTAAATAGTGACATGCTATTTAGCTATACTCAGAGAAATGACAGGTTTTTGCATTAATAACAAAACTACAGTAAGGGCTAAGCAAATAGTTTTACATATTCGTTAGCTGCGTTTCAAGACATACATTTTGATATACTGGGTGATTCAAGGAGCGGCCAGGCTCTTTAAATCGACCGCAATATTCATTTTCTTAACCAATCGCGCTACGACTTTGTGCAGCGTTGCCCACAGATGGCGCATTTTATTTTTTTTACTTTTTTAATTTTGCAAATAGCGATTTAGCCTGAGGAAAATGTAAAGAAAGAAAAAGGCTTAGCTCCTGTGGAAACGCAGCGGAGCCACCAGTCTTCAATCGATACGAGGCCGTTTCGCACGAGAGACAAGAGATGGCGCAAGCCGTCGCGACGCCAACAGCCGCCAACGAACGAGCACGGCTCCGAGAGCCGGCGTCTTTAACAGACAATCTTTTCGACTCAAAAGCTGGCGCGCGTTCCGCAGTGGCGACAGTCGCAGAACCAAAAACAGGCGCGGTAACAACAAGGAACTACAAAACAGACAACATAAATACCCCGAAAAAAAAAAAAAGTCAAGATGTTTCGACAAATTACTTTTTTAATCGATTATGTGTCCATTCACTGGGTTTGATTAGTAAGGATCATAAAATAGTCCATTGGCAACGGATATCAGAAAAGCTCACGCCGCGTTTGAGTCAAAAAGCTCGTCTGCTAAAGACGCCGGGCTCTCGGCGCGGTATGCTCATTCGTTGGCGGCAGAGTGCGGCGCGACCGCTTGCGCCATCTCTCGTCTCCTGTGCGAAACGGAGCCGTATTGTTTGAAGACCGGTGGCTTCGCTGCGTTTCTATAGGAGCTAAGCCTTTTTCTTCCTTTACTTTTTCCTCGTGTAGATTCGCGCTTTGCGAATTTCACTAAAAAAAATGCACCATCTGTGGGCAACGCTGCACAAAGTCGTAGCGCGATAGGTTAAGAAACCGAAATTTGCGGTCAATTTAAAGAGACTGGCCGCCTTTTGAATCACCCAGTGCTTTGCGACGTTTTGCATAAAAAATTTTGTTGATAAATAATTTGTGAAAATGTCTCCAAAACGTGTTTTTTTACGTGTTTCGTATTTTTTTACATAAAAATATATAATCGTATTTTGTAATATTTGGTATGCATGTTGTAAAGTGCCCATAAAATGAATGAAAAAAAGAACTACTTGCCTGCTTTGGTGAGACATTGGCAGCAGTGCAAACTACCATAGTCAAATCTCGGAAATGTCCACGTCTCAAACTTCCCAATTTTATATCTCTGAAAAAAAAATTTTCTACGGTGTTCACATATACCCGAATGTCCCTCCCAAGAACATGGCTTTTACATATATGTCTTAGGGAAATATCAAAAATATGACCCGGACAGTCATTGTACGATGTCACACAGTAGATAAAATCTTCGCGAAGCCCTATGGTACTTATTCGGTTAGATAATGAATGATCCAGGGGAGGACCCAAGATAGCACATCTTGGGTCCTGCAATGGATCTAAATCTAAAACTCTAAACACTCCGGTTGTGCGGATATAAATGTGACTTCGAGTGCGTGCCCGTTTACCCTATCACTACTAAAGGAACACATCGGACGTAAATACTAAGTTATGAATGAAAACCTTAACTACCAAGTCCGTCACCTTGAGTCATCATGCTGAAAATTGAGCAGCCGGATGGTTAAATACGATCTAAAAAAATGAAGGCCGTTCACAACTCCTGTAACGCCGGATTAGAGCGCAGCTCTTGAGGAGGAGGATGGAAGGGTACTGACGGATAGGTGACTTCCTGAAGTCACGTGACCTCAGGAGGGTCACGTGGCCTCAGGGGGGTTACGTGAGGGTCACTCTAATAACCCTCGTGACCCTCGTGAGGGTAACCCTCGTGAGACTCGTGAGAGTAACCCTCGTAACCCTCGTGAGGGTAACCCTTTTGAGCGTAACTAACCCTCGCAACCCTCGTGAGGGTAACGCTCGTGACTCTCGTGAGGGTAACCCTCGTGACGTCATTATGGGAAACTACCCATAATGCAACGCGCGGTTACACCGTTGCATGCAACCCACGTGTTGCATGCAGTTCACACGTTTCATGTAACACGTGGATTGCATGCAACGCGCGGTTACGCCGACGGCGACGCCGAGGCCAAGGCCGCTCAAGCCGGAAACGGGCGCCTAAGAGCTGCGCTCTAAAAGACTATTTTTAGTCTTCCAAAAAGTACTTAAGTTTTACATTAGTTAAACAGTATTTATGTTATAAATACACGACGACAATAATCCGTGGAGAAGGGCAACAAGGGGGACAAAGAACAAGCACATAGTCTCCAGACACAGCTAGGTGACTGGCGCGCGACCGAAAAATCCGCCTGGTCCTGGTATCAAACCAGGGACCTCCCTTTTTCAAGTGGAGCGCACTACTAACTGAGCTAACCAGGAATTAGACGTCAATAAAGCAAACGGGTTTTTGCCAGCTGCCACCAGTCTAACACCAACAAGCGTGAACGGCCTACATTTTATGGTTATGATAATAATGCAATGAATGCAAAGTTCAAGTGAGCTAGACAAGCTGTTCAATCTTGTCTGGCTCGCTTGCACCTTTGCATCAATTTCATTATCCTTATAAATACAATTTGATTTTTTTAACCCGAACGCTGACGCCGCGTTCGGTTATGTCGGCCGAGCGCTGAGTCATTGTATTTGTTGTCCACATCCATATAGTTCCAAAGTTAACCGTTTGGGGCGCCACGGTCTGTCCTCCTCCCCAGTAGTTCGATCTCCTGCCGAATAGTCTCGACTCTCATGGAGGCAGAGTTAGCGCAAATGTGGTCTCCATCGAGTCAAAGCTTGGGCATGGTTTTTCGGTTAAATAGAAATTCTTTTTTAAGTCTACCGTCACGTGTAAGTGTACTTCGGCTGTTGGCCGTCGGTTCTGTCTCCAACGCGTAAAAGCCCGTTCACACACTTGCGTTTGACTCCGACCGACTAAGACAAGATTGGTTTTAAGCCTCTAAGACGGCTTACGACATGCTGCATTAATGCGCACTTGGTCGTAAGCCGTCCTAAGAGGCTTAAAAGCCGGTCTTGTTTCAGTCGGTCGGTGTCAAACGTAAGTGTGTGAACGGTCCTTTGAGGGTTGTCCACACTCAACACAACTTTTGTTGTGCACGATAAACTTCGTCAAAGCAGTAGATTACCGTCAGAATGCATCCTGGTGAGAGCTTCGCACACTTGTATGGGGCGAAAAGTCGTGTTTGCTAGAAGTCGGATAGGGCGTGTTTTGTGTTCGTACTTTTTCAGAAATCTTCAAAACGCCTGGCGCAGATGTTGAGAGTGAATCAACGTTAGTTTCATTGACAACCGGCGCATTTTCGGAAAGTTACTATAACTAACCAAATACGTTACAAATAAAAGAACAAAATGCAGCTGAGTTACATTTACCGAAGTCCCATTGCAACTTAGAACGCATAAGAAAACAAAGAACAACAACATATAAATTGGAACATGAATCGTATTTACTATTTAGCGAAATCGTAGTGTTTACGTTCGGTTTCAATACCTTTAATCCGTTACTTTACAACCAGGGCCCGTTGGCTCGAAGCGCTAACCGCGGCTAAAGTTAGCCGCAGTACCTAGGAGAGGGATTTTGAAATCACGTGACTGGCTCGGTAGGGATGCGGGGAAACATGGCGGTGTGCCCCGGTGAGTGACCGCGCCGCTCGCTTTGGAACTAATATGTCGTTGTAGCTGCAACATCGGGCGCGTTAGTCAGCAACGAATGGTGCAGGAGGCTTTCGCTTTGCCTTACCTCCCTTAAATCGCAAAGCATGAGCAATGACCTCGCCGCATTTTTTAGATAGTCTTTCGATTCTAGCCATTCCTAAGCCTAAATGAACGCGATTATTGTCGGCATGGCAACGTCTTTGGAAAGCGGATTGGGTATTGATAGCACACAAAAGCAGACAGCGTCCCAATAGACCTTTTTCTAAATTTCCCAAGTACCGAGGTGCATGCTACGAGTGTAGTTACACGCGTTGCACCTGCTGGCGTCTGCAGTAGCAATTGTTCTAAACCAAAAAGTCTAAAACAAAATTTGCCTTGCACGCGCGTTCGTCAAAGCCTTTTTATGATTCTTTACTTCGAATATTTTATAAGAGGAACGCCAGCGCGCGCGAACCCTAGAATTACACTTCCAGCGTTCTCCTCGATGCTTGGGTAATTTAGAAAGAAGGTCTATTGGGACGCTGTCTGCTTTTGTGTGCTATCAATAGCCGGCCGATTGGGGCAAGGCAATCCACTTTCCAAAGACGTTGCCATGCCGACAATTATTGCGTTCATTTAGGCTTAGGAATGGCCAGAGTCGAAAGACTATCTAAAAAATGCGGTGAGGTCATTGCTCATGCTTTGCGATTTAAGTGAACTTAGGACAACGCGAAAGCCTCCTGCACCATTTGTTGCTGACTAACGGACCCGATATTGCAGCTACAACGACATATTAGTTCCAAAGCGAGCGGCGCGCTCACTCACCGGGGCACCGCCATGTTTCCCCGCATCCCTACCGAGCCAGTCACGTGACTTCAAAATCCCTCTCCTAGGTACTGCGGCTAACTTTAGCCGCGGTTAGCGCTTCGAGCAAACGGGCCCAGGAGTCTAAGGCATCTTCAAAGGGGCAAATTTAAGAAGTAATCTGCAGCTTTTTGTTCAAGCACTTGTGTGTTCAACAGTCATTTTCTTAAAGCGTAAATATTCGGTGTATTGACTTATCAAGTTGGCAAGTTATCTCTGTGCTTCTCTAAGATCTTTTAGGCACCAAACGGGTCAGAGCGCCCCCTATAGTTCGATCTCCTGCCCAATAGGGGGCGCTCTGACCCGTTTGTTTCTCCACACCTCAGTGTTTACTCAACACAAGGCCTGTGCACATGTCCACAGGCCTTATGGGCATGTCCATGCCATCTTCTACAATAGAGCGCGGGGCACAGTGTAATGTAAAAAATACTAACAATGGACGAAGTGACGTTAAGTGCCGGATCTATCCCGAAAGCAGTCGTCAGAGAATGCGAGCTTGACCTACTTCGGCTTTTGTGCTGAGCTGGGCACCGTGCATGCTGCATTGTTCATGCAGGCCGGAGTGGTAACAAAAGAGACCCTCCTCCCCTCACCTGAGAGCCCGGACTCCAGCCGAAAGCTGACGCCGCGTTCGGTTATGTCGGCCGAGCGCTGAGTCTTTGTATTTGTTGTCCCCCTCCGTGTAGTTCTAAAGTTAACCGCTTGGGGCGCCACGACCTGTCCTCCTCTCCAAAAGTTCGATCTCCTGCCCAATAGCGCAAATGTGGTCTCCATCGGGTCAAAGCTTGGGCATGGTCATGTCAGGCTATCCGTGCGATACCCCCGTTCGTCTCATTTCGGATATGCGAGGGCAAAGTTAGCCTAGTGTCAACAACTTAATTTTCGCGAGGAGCTCATATTGCTAAAGTTCCAGAGGAGTGGTGCTCACTTATCTTCTATACTTTCGCGTGAAGTAGAGGTTCGCGTGCTCCAATAAAGTTCTTAGCATTTCATCCGAGAGAATCCTTTTGACGTGCATCACAGGAGCTTTAAGAACGTCTGACTCACTGAACGTTCATGGAAAATACGAGTGGGAGATTTTGAGCCCATTTTTTTCTCATTTCTTCCTGTTAGGGAGGATGATTCAATGGATAAGCCACAATAATCATACCGCTCAACTTCTTCATCATCCATGTCCTCGTGCTCAACGGAGTCGGGGTTTCAATCCTCGTCATGATTTTTCAAAAGGTCGCCGATTTCGCCCACATCTATGTCAGTGATGACACTTTTCAGAATATCCCGCGCTGCGACATCTGAGAAAGCAATACAGAACTAGCGGGAACAAAAAAGATTGTGAGACTAACAATACAAACGTATAATAAGCGATACAACTAAGGAAGGCTCTGGTAGTGTCAAATGCATTTAAAATGCTACGCCCAAAATTTGAGACACTGTCACTGCGCCTACAGGCCTTAGGCGTCACCAAGAGGTAAATTTCGTGATTCCACAATCACGGAAGCACAGTATAAATTCTGCCCTTGACTGAGAAAACCAATCTCTTACTTTTGGCGGAGGCGAAAGTTCAAGGCGGTATTTTGCGCCATCCGCTTTGGCCGAGACCATCTTTCAAAAACATCCAGAGGACCTTTATTGGCGTTTTTTTTTCTTTTTTTTTAAACTGACCACAAGGGAAAACATAAGCAAGTGTGTCAAATATAACACTCCTGGGCTTTTCAAGCATTCACCTCCCCATAATTAGGAAATTTTAGGTTTTGATTTTGACCCCTCTTCCGCGCATGGGCATCTGTGCTGTATATCAGAGCAGACTTTTTCCGGGGTTGAATGACGGGGGAGGCTGCTGATAGAAAAGGCTGTCGCATTTAAAACATCTCAATGTCGATGTAGTCCATTCTTTGATTATATTGAAAATGGAAATACAGAGTGTCTATGTCGGTAGTCATAAAAGTTACAACAAGTGTGTGATGTACCGGTTAATTCGGGATAATGCAAGGATATCTTCATTTAACTGTCTAGGTTGCAATCGGTCTGGCTCGCGACCGCTCCCAACCTCTGGCTTCCAGGCGTCGCATGCTTCTCCGTGGCTCGCCGCTCGGCTCTCCCCTGCCGGTGTCTCCGGTTGTATCCGCCGTTGTTTGGGCAATATAGGTCGTGTTCGCTATACGTGGCGAACACGCACATAATACACGGCAAATTGTAAGTGACCCGGACAGAGTTCCTGAACATACGTCATCTTGAAAACCGTAATATTCTGCCATGTTTACAGAGTTATTACACAGGTTAGACATGAACATGTACTTTTTTTACTGCGAGTGCAGTTAGTGGGACACTTCGCGGGTTTCAAGCAGTCGAGGGCGCTTCATATCGACGCGGACCATTTTCGGCGCTCCGCCAAAGCATTCCTCATTGATGTCACTCCGCTGATGTCACGCCGCTCGACACGAATCTGACGTCAGGCCTCGCATCACGTCACCTGTTAGCTGGCGTCAGCTGACACCATGACGTGACGTTGTCATATCAAGTCACGTTGCACAGTGACGCCACGCGACGTAATGACGTCAGGTGACACCGTGAGTCACGTGATGTCATGACGTCACATGACACTGTGACGTTAAGTGAGATTCAGACGTTACGTCGCAATACGTCGCCACGTGACACAATGAAGGCACGCAGAAACAGAAACATAAAACTGCTGATAATGGAAACAATGAAAGCAAAGCGTCTTCAATAATTATACCAGAAAGGTCCTCGGGCAGTAGAACCAATAAAGCTAGGTGGGTGTTAAGCCGGCGAAACCACGGGCGTACATTTAGGTGGAGCTACACGCTTGAACCTCGAGTGCGCGATTTCGAATGTGTTCTTCAGTGACCACAAGGCGGTGCTAGTTTGCGTGCTTTAACATTGCATAAGACGTTCAGGCAGCAGCGCCAATGACACGGAATGATTCACGCATGCACAAGCACTTTCGTCGTACCCTGGATCTTAATCTCGAGTGCGCGATTGGTGTTCTTCAATTACCACAAGGCAGTCCTAGTTTGTATCCAATAAAATTCTTCAACAGGTTCACGAAATGCTCTCTACTTAATACACCCTCATTAGGGTGTATTAAGTGTGTTACTCGGTTTAATACGAAATAACTCGGCCTCTATGGTGCGCGCTCGCACCTTTACCGTTCATTCAGGCCATCTGCCCCGAAATGGCAACTCAGCGGCTCTGAAGTCCCGCCTCAGCTGTCACTGTGTTTCACCTTACAGGTTGCTTAAGTGCCCCGCTTTTTTTATTCCGGTCTTACATGCTGGCTTTCACGGAGCTTGGTTGTTTGTTTAAAAATGCCTCATTTCTTGCCAACTAACTGCATCTGTGGCATTCACCGATGCTTTTCCGTCCAAGCATTCTTATCTATTGTACTAGATGGTTGTTTCTGTGACGCTTTTTCCGTCACAGAACGCGCGATTCTTTTTGAAAAAACGATTCCTTCTCTCTCCATGATTGTCTCGCAGAAATAGGCAGCTGAAGGCACTAAGCGCAGTGACCACACCCATGAGAACGAATAATCCTTGGTAGTCCCCTAGACTGTCCCTGAAGTAGCCTGCAAGAAAGAAAAAAAAAGTACCTATTAATTGTGCGAGAATTCATACAGAAGAAACGCTAATCTAGCTGCTTCTAACAGTAGAAGGGAGCAAGAAAGAGTACACTTGTTTAAGGCATATATATGCATTATATCAATGCATTTCTCCGTCCATAAGAACATTCAAGGACTGTCACTAACAAAAATTCATATTTACTCACATGTAGGGGTTTTCGTACTACGCTAGTCCTTTATAAGTAGAGTTACGTGTATTCGGAGTTTAGTCTTCTTCGAATTCGGCGGCGTCTCTTTGGGGTTTATTTTTGTTTTATAATCGGTGTTTTTCAGTGTCTGCCTTCAGTGCCAGGCAAGAAATCTGGGCTAATGTTATAAAACACTAAATATTAATAAACTTGTAACACCAATCCCCTCCTCGCGGTTTCCTCTTTTATTCCGGTCTTTTAAACTTACGCCCGTGACACATATACTTGAAAAACGTCATCCCGTTACTCAGAGCAGAAGTCAAAAGACGTTGTTTCCAAAGAAAGAAGCAACCTCAAGGAGAGTTAATACAAATTGTGCTCAAATTTACAAAGAAAAAAAAACTGTCGGAGGTAAAAAGTGTTTTCTCCAAACCCTATTGATTTTTTCCCTATTCAAGAGGAGCTCCGAATCGGGGATTTTCGGTTTTCCCCGATTTCGAGAAAACCACCTCAGGGTTTATTTATCGGTGTTTATCGGTATTTACTGAAATCATGAAATTCTATATATATAAACTGTTGGTTGAAGTACTTAGTCGAGAAAATTTAATCTCCCACAAACTTCAGCTGCTACCAAATGCGGTTCGATCCTGAACTCTAAGGCTTAAATTAAACAGCGGTAGGGGCCCCGGAAACATTTGAAATAACGCATATAAGAAGAATCATGACAAAAGCACTTGCATAGAGACATATCGTACAAAAAATTGCAACTAAGAAAACTCAAGGCTCGTTCGTAGATTTGCGCGTGAGTGTGCTGAAATGCGTACCTTTTTTTTTTTTCGTAACTATTTGCGAGTGAATAGGTGGATAAATACGGCTGAACATTCTAATCGGGTGACGGCTTCCGCCACCTAGCCAAAGTAAAAAAAACCACAGTGGCACACTGGCGCTATCTATCAGGTGACCCCGAATTGCATTCCACCTCTGTATCACTAGACTGAAGGTGGTTGCGGTAGCTCCGACATCAAACCTGTTGAACATCTAAGAGAAATGGTCGCTTATAACATTGTCAAAAACATTTCAAGCCCATAAAAATAATGCGTAAAATTGTAGAAATGTTTAATAACACCATTATTTTCTTCTTCTTTACATATAATACATATAAATAATATGTATTATAATATTATAATATTATAATTATAATATAATTATTATAATTATAAAATATTATTAATATTATAATTAATATTAATTAATTAATATTAATTAATTAATATTATATTAATATTAATTATATATATATATAAGAAATATTATTAATAAATAATTAATAATTAATAATAATAATTAATTAATATTAATATTAATATTAATAATTAATTAATAATTATAATATTAATAAAAATACAATAAAATAAATAATTATAATATTATAATATTATCATAAATAATAATAATAATAATAATAATAATAATAAATAATATAATACATATAAAATAACACCATTTATTTTCTTCTTCTTTACGCAGATATCAAGAGTTCCAGGGCTTTCGTAGATGGCGCAAGGTTGACAGTGTGCTTTCTTTAAAGCGGTTAAAGGCCAACGCAAAGCACTCGGGCACTCTGAAATGCAAATATGTGAACCATGCCTTCAACTAGGGTGCTTGTAATGCGTTTTTGATTGATGTGTTTAGAGTAATACCCCTCCCATACATAAGAAGTAGTCCCAAAGTGACAACAAATGACGTCACAGAAGCCGGCGTGTCATATTGTCGGATGTCGAGATCCTGGTGGTTGGGGCTAGAAGTCCCGGTAAAACGAATAAGCGAACGCGAGTGTCGCTGTCGTCGCAATGTCCAAACTCTTGGCTGCTGAAGCTGCACGGGACTGTGAAGCTGGGGAGCGACCTGAAGTAGGAAGGCAACTGCCATGTACGTCCACCCCCGGTGCTGTTACGCCGCCAGGATCGCGACCGGCGGCAACATGGCACTTTTATGACGTCATCAGAAGAACATCACGGGACCACAATTGCGGAGATGGTAAACACACCAGTGGACGACGCGTTCCAGACACCGTACATTAATCAATAAAAACCGCTTACCAATCAGCAGTGGCCTCGGAAGAAGTGGAATTCCTGCGATCAAAGTCGCAAATCCTAAACACTCGCTGAACTTGTTGGCGTTCACAAGCTCCATGAGCAACACTGGCATCAGAATAAAAGTAGCTCCGCTGCACCACCCAAAGATGACCGCTTGAATAGCATGAAGGTAAAACGAGTAGCAGAAAGGCATTGCACACAAAGACAATGCCCAGAGAAGAAGATTGCCGGCCATCATTGAGCTCTTCTTGAGGAATCCCTTGTCTGTGATGGAACCTGAGCCCATCCTGGACACAAAGTCGGAGATCGCGTAGATTGTGAGAAGGAAGACGGCATTCCATTTGGAGATCTTTCGGTCGGTTGCAAAGTCAACAATGACGGTGGCGTACGTGGACATGTTAAAAACGATGACCGAACACGTTAGAGTGACGATGTAGAACTGGGGACGCCTGAGATACGATGGCGGGGTGATCTTGCTTCGATTGCTGAAAGTCTTTACACTGTAGGTAGCCATCTCGTCGTGTGCATCGCACACATCATCATGCCGATTGTATGAACTCACACACTTCTTGTTGTAACATTCTTTTTGCTTCTGATTTTGCGGATCTTCCATGTTCTGTGACTCTGACAACATAGCCTGCTGAAGGTTTAGATGATCCCGAAACCCCTGGACTGTTTCGTTTTTGTCAAAACTATCATCTTGTGTCAGTAAACCATTGTCTTCGGCAGACAACGCACATCCCGTGCGATCAGCAGTGCAGTCTTGAAGACCGATTTCATCTGAACACGTCATATCGAAAGACATCTCAAGCTTCTTGCCGTCATCGAAGACAGATGCAGGCGTGCAGGTCGTTTCCGATGGAAGGAGATGCAACAGTGCTCCCGCAGTGGAGTTCAGCATCAAGGCTCCGGTCACCAGGAACATTCCTTTTTGGCCGTATTCCTCGAGGAAGAACTGTACCAGTGGTGGAAAGACTAAGCCTGAAAGGGTCTGTCCTGCGTAGCTTATGCCACAGGCGAGCGCTCTGTTACGGGTGAAGTGGGCTCCGAATGACTGTGTTGCAAAGAATAGTGAAGGCCATGCTGACACCTAAAATAAAATGAAATAACAGGATCAAAAAGCTGCGTAAGCTTAAGTTTGCTGACTAGTTCTTTTACATTATTATTTAAAATTCTCGTAACTTGAGAAACATTTGTGTGAAGACCATGATTCAATGTACGCCTTTCCACATCTTTTTGTTTTAAAGAGACTGATGAAAGTTGTCTCTGTTTCTTTTTTTCTCTTTTCCTTTTTCTTGTTTATCCGCTCGCGGACATTTGTATTATATACTTGGGTTGATATCAAAATAAACATTTGTCCACACATGGTTGCACTTTTGGGAAAAATTCCAGCACGCTCAGTGGCGCATCTCATCAATGCTGGCTAACACGATAGATTAGCAATAAGATACATCCCGTTCACCACGTCTACTGCGTGACAGGCTCAATAATCACGCAAATAGAGAAATCACAGTGTTTACATAGGAACGTCAGGTGCCCACACCCACCGTGGACGATTCCTAGGGACACGATGAGGAACCAGATCCCATCGGCAAAGAAGCAAGCAGAGATGGCCAGGGATCCCACCAGGCACGCGGAGGCAGTCAGTTTCCAGATTGCGATGCGACTCGCCAGCCATCCCATCACGGGCCCTGTAAGCGGAAACGATATAATTGAAGAACACTGACAGTTTAATAGACGGTACATTACACAAATTTGGAACTTGTCTCGATCATTCTGATAAACCAGGGGAGCAGAAAACCTGTCGAGCATGCATTATGCGTGCATTATTATTGGTTATGCTTGGTTATGAAGGCTTTGGGTGGTTTCGGATTAGCAATGCATGTGCTTCTCCGGTTTTATCAAAATGCTCGAGACAAGTTTAAATGTATTAATGAGCCGTGACATCTTAGGATTACGTGGGGAGCTACGTTTCGTTATTTCGAAGTCAGCCGCGCGAGCAGAAAGGCGTCTACTACATCAGCCTCTCTGAGCCATATTTAGCCCAGCTGCTTCCACTCCCGTTTACCTGCTCCCAGTGGCACCGATCAAAGGCTGCGGGGTGCGGATACCACTGTAGAGTATTCGATTCCGTCTGCGGCGCGTGTTGAATCTTACTAATCCCAATTAAGTATGATCAATTCAGTGGCGGATCCAAAGGGGGGGCGACGGGGCGGCCGCGCCCTCCCCCCCCCCCAAAAAAAAAAAAAGTTGACATCCCCCTCCCCTCTTCTTGGAGGACAATTTTACATGGGTGGACCCCCCGGTGCACACGAAATAATGGGTGGATAGTATCCTTACAAATTTTCCGCCCCCCCTCCCCCAAAACGGAGTTCTGGATCCTCCCATGGATTAATTTTGACGGTGCATTCCCGGTATAATTATGCATTTGCTTGCTATGGGTTATATACGCTTGGTGTTGCGTTGCCTTGCATACTTTACACTCGAGCGTAGCACGTTTCGTCTGTAATTCAGCCCATAAACATATTCAATGTTAAAAGAATGTGCAAAGTAAAAGCCAACGTTAAAAGTAGAAAAGTCGCCCCTGATTGATTGACTATTTCATTGATCAATATATTTATTTATTAATTGATACTGTCAGCCCTAGACAGGGTTTTTACAGGAGTGGATAATACAATACAGTAAATCACATACATGCACACAACAATACACAATGAAAAAAGAAACGAAAAAAGAACGGTGGCATAGAATAGTAATACATGCTGCGACAAAAAGCAGGAGAAACAAAATTGCTGCTATTATATGACTTGCTGTCTAGACTCTTCCACGGCGCAAAAGCATCTACAGCTATGACGCGCCAAATAAAGTGGCAAACGCTTTTCTATCACGAGTAAGGACAGCTCTCTCCGGCCAACACTAAATTGGTGGCATTCGCGGCAGCTAACCTAGTCACGTGATGCAGCATGGAACGGCTCTCGCAAGAGGGTCCTGCCTGCGAAATCAGATGCCGTTATTCGCGTAAACTGGCATCTTTTTCATTCATCGCAATCAAGCGAACTCTACGTCGACTTGATGAGATATGTGTATAGCAATTTTAAAGGAAATGCATTGTAATCTTATTTTCTTTATGATGACATTGTGGATGGGCCCTTATGCTTCACTTTTGTCCGTTTAGGGAATTATCACGTTTGCTAAGAGCGCGAGAGCTGCTCCATGACTTAATATTTAGTTTTGGAATATATTTGGAATAATATTTACATTTGGAATTGAGGGATCGGGTTTGTTAATGGCTGGACAAGTTATGGTTCGTCTGCCTTAACCAATGAAACGCAATAATTTTAGCGTGCCTGTTCCTTTTTTTATTTATGGTAATGCTTAACCCTAATGTTTTATATAATAAGTAGTGTTACTGATGATATTAAAAACACTCGATAAGTGACAGGAGCCATCTCCCAAATAATAGGGTTCAATCGCATCCGTTCATTAGTTCATTAATGTAATCAATCCGATGAAATTGCGAACCTTCCGAACTGCTTCGCGTTGACGTGATTGATTCTGTGGTGATATCGATTATGATATATGTGATTATATATATAATCACATATATTTATGGGATTATAATACGAATTCGTGTTATAATTATAATACTCGTGATTATAATACGCAACGCTAAAACAACTTATGTTTCTATGCGCCCACGAAACTTATGGCCGACTTGTGTGAGGCGCAGTATTTGTTTAAACGAATAAATCATTACAAATCTATCTATCTTTAGTGCCGGACGCCAAATTGTTTCATGACCTCGTAAAAACAAAGAATCCAGAGGCTATCGTTGTTAATACCGAATAAGAGAATATTCTTGACGCTGGTTTAAAACGCGCAAACGACTAAGAAGAGAAGGAGGGGACAGGACAGAGCGAGAGAGAAAATTGTTTTATTAAAATAATAACGAAATTCGGAGGGGTTAGTCTAGCCGATAACCTAACATTGTTCGCTCCAAGAAAGTAAAAAAAAAGGTTAAAAGCTAAAAAGACCGCTTAGTTACAACTGTCAACTTTAATAGAGCATCTAGAGAACGACAAGGTGGAAGTGAAAAAGGAGAAAAGAAAGATAAAATTTAACTCACTGCTGCTACAAAGACAACACATTTAGTTTTAGAAATCAAAATAAAAATTATTTTAGCTTCAGCTAAAAGCAAAGTGATTGTCACGCCAAAAAAAATGACTATAAAACAAAAAAGAAGAAAAAGAAGCTAAAAGAAAAAGGAAATAAAGGACGCAGAGCAAACGGCTAAAAAATCTACAGGGGAAACACCGAAGGAAACTGAAGTTCTTTTTGTGTTAGGTTCACTGATGGCGCGCTTATACACTTGTGACCACTGGTGAGGATGACTTGAGCCTCGTACAGTTCTCTAGTGTTTTTGTCACGGAACCACTTCAGAACTTTGGTGTGGTTGAATAATGGCGAGCATTTTCAGTCCCTGACATACACCGCAAGATGTCCCGATGGTGTTGATTTCAATGTTTGGGCATGTTCTCTTAAAGGGGCACTGACACCCCAAAGGTCGTATTTTTTTTATTGTCTAAAACGACGCAAGTTGTAGTCATAAACACGCAAAAAAAAAACGCATCGCGAAAAAATTTTCCGCGCGCGCGCGCGCCTTTTTATTTTTGGCGTTTAAATCTCCCGCCGCTACCTCCTTGCTTCTTTTGATCGATGACGTCAAAAATCAGGAAATTTAGAAGCTTTGTAGGCGGCATTTCTATAACATTTAATAACGGCAATCGTAAAACATGTTTTTTAACGCAATTGCGAACGCACTATGGCCGCTCTTTATGAAATACCGAAAACCAGAGTTCGGTGAGATGTCCCTTCCTAGATTTGTGTCCTCTCTCAGAAAACTCGGCGGCGCTCGAGCAGATGGGCGAGTCGGCGAAGAAACCGGTTTTTTTCCCGCGCCGGCTCCCTTCTATCCCGCCAGCTCGCCTCCTCCTCGCATCGGGTCAGCGGAGGTCCGAGAAAAAGTCGAGTCGGAGGAGACCGCAAAATTTGACTCACTGCACTGGCGGGGATCGCGCGGGAACTTCAAATTCGGCATTTGGAAATTGTTTTTTTAGTTCACAAATACTGAATTCCCAAGTTTCGAATTTTGAGGGTAATGTCCCGGCACCGTTTTCAATCGTCTCGGATAATAAAAAAGATATGATTTTGATGTGTCAGTGCCCCTTTAATCTCGTATTAATACATCGCCCCGACTGACCTACATATGATTTCCCGCAAGTAAATGCTATTTGATATACCACTCCACTTTGACACTCTACATATCTGAGTTGATGTTTTACACTGCACTCTGCCTGTTGATGCTGTTGGCAATTGATCTTAGGGCAGAGCCTTTTTAGTTTGTCCGAAGCTGAAAGCACAACTTGGACTTGAAACTTCGGGGCAGTTCTCTTCAAGTTGTGGGACAAGCGGTGTATATATGGCAGAACAGTCAGTCGGTGTTTCTTTTGTTTTTCGGTGTCACGTTTTTTATTTGAGGTCATCAAGGTTTCGGCGACGTCATATATGATTGAACTCTGATATCCCGACACTTTCAGTCTTTGTACTTGAACATTGAAACTTTCCCCCGCTGAGTGTACGCAAGATTTTTAAGAGCTGTATTTGGGCAATTTTTCGCAATTCCTTATTTAATGCTTTTGGAATGAGCTGAATCATAATGTAAAAGACCTTTCTTCGATCGAGGGGAATACATCCAGAAAGCGTGGTTGTCAGAGAACACCAGTCTTAGATCTTTGAACTTGAAGAACTTGAAGAGAACAGCCGCGAAGTTTTTAAACCACCGTCTAGATGTTCAACCAACTAGCCCCCCAATTAATCCTGATGTAAGAGAATATTTGCTTCGACCTGGATGAGCATCGTACCGGCGTGCGGTTGTGAATCACCACTTCGTGATGCACGTTAAAGACGCAAGTCTATCAGTCGTACCGCAGTGGCTAAATTGCTAATCTAAAGCTTAAACACCAGACGCCAATCGGGGCTGTTAAGAATAGCGGATCGCGCGTGAGAATGTTTCGTACCTGCTACACAGCCAACACAACTCATCAGCGTGAACGGCCAAGCTGCTTCTGCTCTGGACGTGTCGAGCGAAGTTAGAATGGACACATAAACAATGGCCGCAGATCGAAAGATGGCGAAGTAAAAAGTTGATCCAACAGCAACCCGCAGCCACAGTCCAACTTGTTGGAGAGTCCATGACAAAGCGTCGAATAACTGAAATAAAAAACGCCGTTCGGAAACATTGAATATCGTGTCTTCAACATCGTCATCAGCGCCCCTACGCTCGGCAGTTTTGTTTACTTAATGACCAGTGTGCCACCAGTTCAAATATTTGTTGAATTAATGGCTAATGTGCATGGCCGCGCCCCTCGCGGCTGATGGTAATTGTAATAAATGAATGCCAACGAAGATCAAATTTTCAGTTTCCTCTCCTTGTACCACGGCCAGTCGCGGACACCGCGGATACCGCGGACACCACGGACTTCAAGCTCGCACGCCACCGCGGCGTATGTCGTGGAAGTCTCGAACGTGGACTTCGCTAGCTAGACTTTATGAACTTATCACAAAAGCATTTATTATAAATGTTAACATTACTTCCCTTTTTAAATTTTTTATTTGTTTGTTTTCTTGGTGTAACCTTATAGCTGACTCCTCAATGCAAGGTCCAGTGCAATCTGTGGTTTCCTGTTTCGTTTTGTGAATGATGCGACATTTTTTAGTGCTGTCAGTTGTTTTGTTGGTTTGACCAGTTGTTTTGTTGGTTTGACCTCCTTGTTAGAGGTCCGGTGTCGTGTATTTTGTGGAGAGAGGTGGTGTCATCTGTTTCGTGGAGAGTGGTGGTGTGAAGAAGGGTTTCCTTTCCTTCATTCTTTTCTCAACCCTATATAAAGCGTCCTGTCCTCAATAAAGGTTTAGCTGGGTTTGAGACGTTCTCCTTTTCTTCCTTGTTGTCGTCTGTCAATACCTCAGTCTCGGGTTTTTCACTAAAATGGTTAATATACACCAGCTCACTCGCGCCCTTACGTTCTGCTCGTTTATTATAAATGTGTTGAAAGTTTCCAAAAAATGTTTTGTATGCTGAATCAGGTGAACCATTGCCATAGGCAGGGCACAAGTAAGCGGTACCAATGAAGTACCTAAATGACTGCATTCTTTGCGACGTAATGTTGCGTCTTCATAAATCCTTCCGATTTATGTTTGCAAGCTGAGAAGTGCGTGTTAATAAGAGGAAATGTGGGTAAATAATCACTAGTGCTATAGCTAATTAAGCCTGATGCATAAATATCTTCCTGGTTGCCGTTTGTAGTGAAGTAGTTGAGTAAGGTACATCCATTTTTTGTTATTCTCTTTGCATCCGTAGTAACACATTCAAAACCATTTGATTCGACTAGAAAAATAGCGCATGCATAGCTGATGTTTTTAAGAAATCAATATTAAAATCATCTCCCAAGAAAAAGGTAGATTTCTGTCATTAACGCAACTGAATGGTTTATCAAGTACAAACATCAGGATGTTAACATTTCCAGAGGGAGGTCGCATAGCCCACTGAAAACGTGGTTGTCAAAAAGTACTGACAATATTTAAAAAGAGTCATTCAGTTGCGTAAAATCGGGAATAATACAATAATAATTCAAAGATGATTCCACAAGAAGTGAAACACCTCCTCTTCTAACATTTCTTCGTATAAAAAATGTTTGTAATTAGACAAGACAAATTCATTTGAATCAGAAGTATACCGCGTTTCGGAGAACATAAGTACGCTAAAAGAAAAACACATAGTACCAAGAACTTCAATGTCATCAACTTTCGATAGCATGGATCGTAAATTCATGTGAAAAAAGGTTAACACAGGTTGGTTCGGGTTACTTATGGCATTGATAAACTCTTCAGGCTGAACGCATCGATTAAATAACGGAAAACTTTCCAATCGTAAAGAAAACAAATGTGATGCTGAACATTTCTTTCTACTTGTTATCGAATCAGTGCAAGGTCGTCTTCGACTTTCGATCCTAACTGTACGATCGCCCGTAGCTTTTCGCACGAACATGTTGCACTCCTTGTGCCACAGAAACCTGTATCCCTTTTCAATTGCTTTGGTATCTGCCGGAACAGTCTCTTGTTTGGCGCAGTTATGTTCTCGTAGATAGGCACAGTGGAGTTTAGTTGTTTCAGAGCGGCGTTTTTCTGCAACCATATGTTCCTTGTTACACGTGAAGAAAACGGACCAGAACAACTGGCACCTTTTCAGATTTGGGTGGCAGTTTGTGCACTGATTCGATGTCTTCTTCGGTCAACTTGGGCAGTTCAAGCAGATCGGAGAGCGGGTTTAGTTGGTTCATCAGGTTTTCGTTTGCGGTTTGAGCTAATCCGAGCACTTGATATTTTGACGCCTACTGTACTTTTTTAAGTCCTTCATTTCCCATTCGAGCTGCTTCACTTCAACATATTTAATAAATTATACTTTCGTGGCTTGTTTTTTCTGATCTAGTATCTCTTTTCCCTTTTCTTAAATTTGAGAAAGCAGCTCGTCGTAGTTCTCGGACATCCGCTGAACTGGACGCTCAATAGCATCAAAAGTGACTTCCATTTTCATTAGTGTATCAACTTTGGCATGAAGCGTCAAAATGGCACAGAGTTTTTTTGTTTGTTTTTGTTCATCTTTGTTAGCGCACAGTCATCATCTTGTACATTGCTCGGCCCCTGCTCTTGTCGAGCTGGGCTAGTTCTCCTTTCTCCCCTTTACACGTTCAGAATTTCCACGGTTTCTTAGATTCCGCCTTTTTTGTTTTTTTGCTTGAAAGAGTTTTAGGTTCACCCAAGCACGTTTCGAGGTGATAACTGAAATCGCATACGCTGCAACACAGTTGTTTTGGGGAAGCTGTTCATCGGACGGGACACATATGTTATTTCCATCTTCAGACATATTCCAGAGATATCATATCAATCTACAAGAGCAGTTTTAGCAGCGACAGCAGCGGCACAAACTGCTATGTACATTTTTTTAAACTAATTTAGCACCAAACTGGAATCGTAAGAACGCTCAGTTAGCGTGGGACAATGTTGCTGCTGCCGCCGCTAATGAGTTCGTTCTTTTTTCCTTCTTGTGATAGCCAGTACTCTTTGGGTCACCGCCAACTTTGTCGTTCACATATGAATATTTGTACATAGATACTCACTTGAGAATTGGTTAATAATGTAAGTTGTCAGTCATTTAAAATGACTATCAGAGGTTAATTTTGGCAACTCTACCTCCTCTTCCCTTCCTTACTTTATTAACGTTATCGCACTTAACATCTTTCTTATCTTTCACCGCTTCTTCATTAAAACCTCAGTTGAGAGTCAGCGCTTTTTCCTTTCGGTTGTCTCTTCCCTTTCTTACTTTATTTGCGCTGTTTAAGTCAACATGCCTTTGGTGACCCTGACCCGAAGACGGGTTTTATAAATGCGATGATGGCGGGGACCCTGGTGGACCAGCGGTATTGATGACGTTGTTTACCGGGCCAATGGCTGAGGACTTTCGCACTCCTACTTGTCGGAAGCGGCCAGCAACGATGCAGCAGCTGAGGTACTGGCTGCAATCATAGAAACGCTGAGTTAGCGTGGGACGATATTGCCGCTGCCGCCGGTAACTGACTATACACCATGGTTCCATAACCAAAGTGACAACTCAACAGTGGTAAACATCCAGGTTATCTTTCTCGTTCTTCTTATGTGTACTCACGTGAGCGGCAATGCAAACCATCAAGTAACAGTGATCATCACGATAAGGTAGTTCCACATGTATATATCTCATCACATGTTGTTTCAAAGCATGCCCTGATGTGTAAAAAACTAATAAATTGATATAAGATACCTCTACTTTTCGACTTCAGCCTCAACTTTAAGTTTCTCTCCAGAGTTTCTCCTCCACACCAGCAACAACATAATCTATTTTACATACTAGTGATCCGTACAACATAAGTTTGCGTGTAGAAGCAAAACACACAACAATGAGCCAAAAAATGATTTGAAATATTAAGAACATTTTTTTACAAATCGAAAGTCATGACAAAAGTAGGCACATACAAAACTAGAGAAAAAAAGAACAAATATTCTTTCCACTCAAACTCATCAGAATCTGTGCCAAGTCTATGTGTACAATTTATAACGATAGGCAACGAGGAAACTGCAGCATCTGGAGGCCATAGCCTGTTCTCGAGCGAGGCGTTGACCTATTTTCAACACAACGGCTTGCATATGCAGGCACACTCCTCTTAATATTGGCGATTGTTAGAAAAACAAGTTGAGTTCGCCTTACGGATGTCTGATGTAAGTAGAAGTTTATAATTGTAATGCTTTGTATTTGCAATCTATGTGAAGGTGTTTGAAAAGTCGAATTGTGTGAGCGTCAAACTCCGCATTGCACATAATTCGGCTGATTCTCTTCTGGAGAACATGCAAGTGATGCATAATTGTAACCGTTCTGCTACCCCAAGCAAGGAAGCAGCAATTATAGCAAGAGTAAAAGAGAGAGTTAAAAAGAAGGATTAAGACGGAAATGGGGTAATATATGTCGGCCTTGATAAATAATCTCCACAACGTTAAAGAAACTGCCAGTTACACATTATACTTCAGCGTCCCAGCTCATGTACTCATTAAATATCACACCGAGAACATTCACATTTTGTAGAAAGTCAATATTTTGTCCTTGGAGAGAGAGCCCTTGAGTAGATGAAAACACTGTATTTTGAATCGAAAAAGTATTGCTTTCGTCTCATCTGTGTTAATTACAACAGAGTTTGAGATGGTCCAGTCATTTATCTTCTGCAGAACGGTACTTGCCGCACATGGTACCTGGTGGGCGACTTTACCCGAAAAGAATAAACTGGTGTCGTCTGCATAAATTAAAAAATCTGCACTGAGGTCTATATTTACTATATCATTTATGTACAAGTTAAACAGAAGGGGTTCGAGGATGCTCCCCTGCGGCATTACTGATGTTTTCTTAATTTAGATCGCTGACTGTCTATCACAATACACTAATGCCGATAAAAAAAACGCTCGATTATCGTTGAGGCTACTCTTCGCATTCCATATGAACTTCCTTTTAGAAGTGGAGTTGAGGGTCTTAGCGGTCTAATTCTTTTGAAAAAACAATGAAGATTCCCAAGATAATCAATTTTTTCCCGCCAAATTTAGCGGAGAATTTATTTGGTGTTGAGGTCCCGTGACGCCAATTTTCCCGCTAAATCTAGAAACTGAATTTGTTCATAGGTGACATGGCACCATGTCTTGTGACGTTATTTTCCCCGCTAAATTTAGCGGGGAAACTGAGTTAGAGGAGGTGGGGAGAGAAGGGGATGGAGGAAGAGAGGGTGCGGGGGAGGAGAAGGGGCATGCCCTCCCCTCAGTATTCTCCCCAACTCCTCCTCAAAAGCTGCGCTCTCATTTCACATTACAGAGATTTGTAAACGTCTTTCATTTCTCTTAGTCGTCTTTCCTTCTGCCACCTCTGCCAGCTCTGTTAGCTCTCTTTGGTGTCCTCCACGTCAACCTCTCCGCAGCCCCTAATCCCCCTCCGCTGCTAGCGGTGGCCCCTGGCCGCCGCTCGATCACAAATACTACAAGTCCCTCCATCAACAAACTTCCCCGTCATCCATTGGGTGTTCTTTGCCCATGGAGTTGCCGTTTTCAACACTGGAATTCTCCTACCCGGCACTCGTCGCAAGCGCGCCCGGCGATTGCGACGGGCTATAAGCTGTGTACTCATTCGGCAGCGTCACGATGGCATTCTATTCGATTGGCTCGTCACCGCTGAACAATTATTCAGCCAGTTTGAGTGGTCGTGATTGAATATGCTACGAAGAGAAGGTGATAACGTTCCGTGCAGATCCAATTGCTGCACTGTAGGTGTTAGAGGCAGTAAACTCTGGCTTGATCGTTGTCTCCCAGATGGACTAGTCTTCCGATATTCATGAGTTCCGTGCACGCGGATTCATTTTTGTTTGCTTTAGCATTTAAAACAGTGGATCAGTGGCCGAGTATGCTAAGACACCCCAGTTCAAAGCAGGTGGCGCGAAAGCCAGTGATGCAGACCCCAGTAATAATGGGTTTAATCACCACCGCAGACCTTCGATATCTTTATGAACATATCGCACCCGCGCGCGTTTAAGTATCACTCCTTTGCGGTGCACGTTGAAGACCCCAGCAAAACGGTGGTATTGCACTGGCTAAATTAATAATTTACGGTGGGAACACCAGAGTCTCAATGGGGCTGAATAACTTCCCCTGTCTAGATATGCACAAAACACGACCTTTCGATTTAAAAACAAAATTGGATTGTTGATAAATATTAGGACTAAGAGGAGTCAATATTCCGGCTTGGGCAGTCGAGTGTGGCGGGGCCCAAATGCTTGCGCAGCACGCGCGACCGAAAAAATGTGTGTTACCATTCCTGCGTGCCTTTTTTTAGAGGTACATAGCTGTTATGTCTGGCGAAGGGAACTGTAACCACAGGTCATAAACTCATCCCCTAATTGAACATCGTTAAAATGTATTTGACTTTTGTTATTGCAATAAATATACGTATACGCAAGCATCAAAGGTGTTACTCACCATTTAGACGCCAGCCAAACTGTTCACATTCTCAGCTTTCACAGAGGGCTTTTAAACTCAGCAGCTTTTGCGCTTAATTCAAGCCATAAAAAGTTTTGTACGCT
The DNA here is from genome assembly GCA_037355805.1 of Ixodes ricinus. NCBI lineage: Eukaryota > Metazoa > Arthropoda > Arachnida > Ixodida > Ixodidae > Ixodes > Ixodes ricinus. Next base: position 230,224 of record JAZHYW010007883.1, on the reverse strand, counting down.
TCCAATTGCAAGCTCGAAACAAAAGCGATCATTAAAGTGATACTGAGCCGAACTTTTGAGCTCACAAAACAAGGCTGGAGCGGTAGGCCGGACGCTGAAAAATACCCCATTCACACAGCGAAATCTCTAACGGACGGTCGTATTTTTGGAAAAGAAGTGCGCGATTGAACACCGCGCCGACGAGGCCGACGGAACACGTGACGTCGCGATCCTCATTCCCTCTCCTCTTCGCTTCGACCCTCGAGCTCATGAATTGAAGCAAGGAGGAGAGAAGCGAGGCCGTTTCCCATATCTCAACTGTTCGAGGAGGATCATGACGTCTAGACCTCGCTTGATCGCGCCCTTCTTTTTTTAAAATACGGCATCCGTTTGAGCTATCGATGTACGAGTGGTGTTTTGGAGTTAGTAGTCTCCCATTGAACGCTTCTGTGGCCTTAATTTGCGAAATTCGAATTTCGCTTCAGTATTCCTTTGATATCAGGTAGCCACAATTGTCTTTCATCGGCTCGCAGTCACCGTTTGCTATTCGGGACAAGTCACCGACCCTCTGCGAAAAATATGGTTAGCATGAAATTATGAAAAAATAAAAAACAATTCATGCGACCGCAGTTTAGTGAAATTTAGGAGGCCTCAGTGTGAGCAGTGCTGCAACAGATTTGCCGGCGAACACGGCAGATCTCCTATCACATATCCGTACCCGCTTTCCAGTGGCAACGCCACCAGCTGCACAAATACGCCAAAGCAGCAGCAGTTGCGGGTGACGTACATTCTATGTACTTTTATAAAATAGAGGTACACAGTCAGACGTAAGAAATTACCTCAGTTATCTCCCCCGTTTGAGAGAGACATTAGTTGCAGGTGGTGAAAAAAGCTTCCCTGTTTATAACACAACACGTTGTGTAGATATCAAAGCCTCAGGTTGTTCCGAGTGCAGGTGCAGAGAATAAAGTCCCGTTCACAGACCTGCAACTTCTTAAGACCGAGTGCCCTGGAACCTCTTCAAATCTTTCTCGACGAGGGTCCAGTTCCTGTATAAGCCCCCTACGAAAGCCTATACAAGAACTCTAGATGAGAGGACACACTGGCGCCATCTATTGGGTAGCAGTGGAAACTTGGCGGTCCCGCATATTTTCTATTTCTCTCGCGCATCATCCTTTTTTTGTTGGCTCGATAAGCTTTTTGTCAAGGTTATAAACGACCATTTCTCAGAGGTAATACTCACATTTGACCTCCGAAATACCGCAAAACTTTCGCTCTTGTGAAATGCAGTTTCAGGGTCCCACATAGATGGCGCCAGGGTGCCAGTGTTTCCTCTCCAGAAATTCTCGTCGTAAGAAATTTTAAGAGGTTTCAAAGCACTCGGTTCTAAGGAGTCGCAAGTGTGTGAACGGGCCTTAACCAACGTTATAAAAAAAAGCATTAGTATTTCTTTCCTTAAAAGAGGGATGAACTCGCTTGACCCTAATGTTCCCTCAGAAAGGGAGGAAAGTTGCTTCTACAAAACGGGGAGGAAATGAGCTCCCTAAGAAGGGAGGAATGTTACCACCTTTATCTTCCCAATGTCACCTTTTTCCTGCCGTACCTGCGCACAAAGTAGAAACAGCAATTCAAAACGCTCCCATTCTAAATGTGAGCAAATGGCATGCTCATAGCACCTAGAAATAAGCCTGCATGTGCATCTAGCCTAGCACCATACAGGAGCCCAAGCGTTATGCAAAGCTGACGTTGTCAAATGTAGTATAAAAAAGGGGAAAACATCTTAAAATATGCTTTTCTTTTTATTAGTTGTCTTAGAAGATACAGACATTATGTTTGGCAGCACTACAAAGTCGGTGGCATTGTTGAAGAAGCCTAGTTTCGGTTTGCCTAATGTCAACAAGCATGATGCGCCGCGTAACGATTATTAATGATAGATTCCGCTTAAACTGTGGGTGAATGTTCCGGTGTGCCAGTTCACACACTTGCGTCTGACTCCGACCGACTGAGACAAGACCGGTTTTTAGGCCTCTTGCGACGGTTTATGACCGGACGCGCTACTGCGGAGCGGGCCGTAAGCCATCGCAAGAGGCTTACGGCCGGTCTTGTTGTGTTAGTCGGTCGGAGTCGAACTCAAGTGTGTGAACAAGCCTTAAGTCCAATAACCGAAAAAAGAAATGTCCAACAAGCTGCATATGCCGGGTCGACATTTCGGCAAAGGGGGAAGGGGAAGGGGGTTATGGGGCTGAACCTCAATAGGCCACCTCCCCTCCCGGCTTTGCCCCTGACTATAATTGACACGGCTATGTGCAACTATTTTCCTGATTATGTGTGTTATAACTCTGCGGAGCATGCTTTGTTTGAAACATGAAATTTGGAGTAGGTGACGCACCTTATAGCAGGCACTACTGAGAGATCTATGCTAGCTGTTATCGACTCTAGGCCCTTCACAGACCGGTCCACCCTCGCAAGGACAACGCCGAAGTTGGACTAGGTCAATCTACGACTCCGCTCCTTCGGCCATGTCGCACGGTGCGACTTACTGCCGTATGTCGCGCTCAATGGCCAAAGGCGTCTTCCGGGTTGTTCCCACAATCTGCGAAGTGTAAAGAGAAAACAAACAACACAAACTAGCACATTTCTGCTAAATTCAAATGGGGCTATATAGGATAAGGCCTCATGTAAGATAGGCATAACTAAACACATGATTATGGATTTCCTTCAATTGTGGCTAGGGCATAAAATATACCTTATAGCAGGCGCCATTCACATGCCGTGCCTCTATAACATGATGGTGAATAATATAATGCAACAGACAGATAGTTTTGAATCCAGGCTTGCGCACATAACCGCTCGTGTAAAAGAAACTTGGCTCAGTGCCTTTCCGCATGGGTGTCCCTGGATTCTTTTCCAGGGGGGGGGGGGGAGGTTCATATTTTGAGCAGCCAGGAGGAGAGCAAACATATATTTACCATTTGGAAATTGGATCAGTAAGTGAAGAATGAGGCAGTTACGTTCTTAACGAATTTGTAAACAAAATGATGTACAATTACCTTTCACATGTTCACTTTAAAACCTCAACCAGACGTCTTCCGCCTGAGCAACTGCCACTTTTTGCATTCCCCTGGAGACGCCAGCACCTCTCGGCACTGCCTGAAAAAAGATACACTGGCGCACCTGAACAATTGCGCTGCCCCTTTGGTGGGCAGCTGACCGCTGCCATGGATCGACGTCCTTGAAGGAGTCTACAGCAGGCACCAGCTGTGCCTAGTGAAGAGACACCGGTGTAATGCTAGACAGCTATACGCTAAAGTCATGAGGCAGCGGTGCCTGCTGGTAACTTTGAGGAGATGATGCCAGGGCGAGGCCGTACGTGATTTCTTCGCACGGTTGTCCTGGTGTGAGCAGAATGCCCGAGCGTACGCGTTGTTCACATCCCTCGCTAAGATCTTCCTGCAAAGCTGCTCCTTTGCGGCCGCTTGTGGGCGTTCCGTCCGTGGATGCAGCCTGCGCTCTGTTGGCCTTGCCATCTTCGGAATGCCCAGACCATCCTCTCTGACACTCCTCCAGCCGATGGCTCGGATGGAACTCCCCTCGATGGCACTGCCACGGGGCACCCTCCATTGTTGCGGCAAGTAGGTGCATGTCATATGCCGGGGCGTTTCCGAGTACCCTTTTGATTGCAAAACTGCAACCGTGCGGATTTTGCGTGTCAAATTATTGCACACAACCCTCTCAGCAGGGCATCTTCGGTTTCCACCTACAACTTGTCCATTCTGGTTGACTGCTGTGATGATTGCGTATGACGATGTCGCCTTCTTTTTGCTGGGGTAGAACACCGCTTTAATGAAGACAAGTCCATTGCTGTAAAGAAGTGTTTAGAATGTAATTTGCTACCCGAGGCACCACATATGAGCACACCTATGGATATCCAAGTTAAACTTTTCAATTTTGGTGGGGACTGGAGGTGTTTAGCAGATTCAAAATGTTATATACGAGACAACTGGGTATTCCATTTGAATGCATGAAAGAGGGTAATCGCACCATCCTGTATTTAATCGTCAGGGGTTTATTTTATGCTGGCGCCAACTAAATTTCACCCCCAAGCCTCAGTTACCCCCCCCCTTTTTTTTACCATTTTGCATACAGCGGTTTTTGATGGCTCTAATGCATATATATATATTTAAAGAGTGGCTTGTCCATCCGCACTACAATTATAGGAAAGCGTCCGCGTCTCGTTTCAACGCTGGCGCATGCAGCACTGAAAACATTTCGCATACGGCTTCTCTCAGACATCATAGCTAGGCAGCAAGGAGCAGCTGATCCCGTTGTGTATTGCACTCCATCACGCGTGAGGCACTCTAAATCCGTTCGGCGTAGACGCGTCGGGAATTAAACCGCAGCGCGGTAAGGACGCGCGAATACGGCTCACAGGGTCTGCATCTGTCGATCTGCTGCACATCGTCTTCTAATTATTTTACGACGCGCGCAAACAAGCTACAGCAGTAGTGCTACGAACAACACAGGGCCGAGAAGGAAGCCGGTGAGACATAGTGGCTACCCGCCCACTTCATTCTCCGCTACCTGCCCATAGCACTGGTAACCAATAAAACTGTAGCAATTATAGCCTAAGTTTCAGCGTTATCGCAGTTACACAGCGGCCGAAAAACCGTCGTAAAGGAGAAGAAAAAAGTGGTACCTTCGCTTGTAGCTGTTTGTCATCGGCGTCGATAGAACTCCGTAAGATTCGACGCTGAAGTTATAGCTCCGGTAGAAGCAGCGTTCTGTTGCGAACCAGCTCGAGAAAACTCCGCGATGTTCTCTTCACTTGACGAAGGAACGCTAGCAAGGTTATTTTCTCAGCCAGTGATGGGAAACAGAACCCGGATAGTTGGATTGGCCATGCCGCTTTATCACGCAGAGCCAGCAGGCCGAAGAAAAAGATTCCTTCAACATGGAGGGCGCGCACATAGTTGTCAGTGGCGCACAGAGTTGTCGCGATTTTAAAGGCGGTTAATACCACTTATAGAGCAGCGATCTTGACAGCTACGTGATCACGCTAAAATGTTCTAAGATCACGAAGACTCATTTTCCATACGCCCTACTTGTCATGTCGCAAGTAACGCGACGAACGTGGCCCTACTTCGCATGCCACTGATAAATCGCGAACTGCACTTATCGCAGCAACAAGGTTTCATCCAGCATGAACAAGGGCGATCTCGAAGTGGGATCATTCGGCGCGGTTCTCGCGAGACACACGCCTCGCTAGTTTGTTAAACTAGCGCACCACCACTGGCCTCCGTAGCTCCGCTATTTCTCCGCCGGCAGAGCGCATGGGCAGTATAGTGGGATCGCTCTAGCGTATAGCGTAGCGGGAGAACCAGAATTGTCTACTTAAACTCTATTGTTGTAATGCACACGATAGACTAGTGCATATAGTTCAACAGCAAGGAACACACTTATTATTAATGCGATCTAAGTTCAACGGTAAGTATGTAAAAAGCAACCAAGCTCTCAAGTTGCCGTCACCGTCATTGAACATGTTCGCGGCGGCAACGGCAGTTCAACCGCCGCTGCCACCAAAAACGTTAAAAAAAAAACTTTTTTTTTTACGCGTTATTAGATGGCGCTGCATGGGAATCGTTGAAAATGGAGGAACGAGAGCAATTTTCTCCCCTTCCGTTGGCAACAGAGAGGAAAACTGTTTTGCTTTAGCTTTATTTCTCCTTTTTATAATTTTTTTTTAGAGAAGCATACAGGTTGGTCTTTGCTTGTTGTTTCTAAGCTTATGGGACGACAGGAGCAACATGCAGCTCGGCGCGCCAATGGACCGTCTCCCATTCCTCACCTGACCTCGAACTCTCCGCGTGGGTGTGTGCGTGGTCACATGGCGACAGATTGACGCACGACTGACTCAACGCTCTCGTAGCTTCTACCTCCTGGTCGTCTATGGGGTCACGAAAAAGAAGGGCAACACAAAAATACTTTAAAAAAGGACAAAGTGCTCGAGAAAGCGATCTGATGACCCGAATCCAAACGTGGCGAAATTGCACTGTCAGTTAGCTCGTTGTCTTTGTGGGTTCGATATTATCAGCTAAACCAACCAAGCACTGAAAAAGAAACGCAGGATCGAGCCGCATTTGCTGCGCGTGACTGATTTAGATAGAGCCAGAAAAGTTAGAGCACAGAGTTGTTTCTCGGACTGAAACATTTCACTACTTATCGGCAGGACAGGGAGTTGCGAACGGGTGGAGGTGTTCTAATTGGAGTTATTAAAAGTATACCGTCCTTTGTAGTAAATATTAACAGTCCTCTAGAGGTAATTTGGGTGTGTATGATCATTCAACATCAAAAGTTTGTATTGGGATGCTGTTATTGCCCACCTTCTTGTGTCACTGATTTTACAGATAAACTACATGATCCGTTGAATTCAATTTCAACGCGTTTTCCAAATACGCCCCTGCTTTTAATGGGTGATTTTAATTATTCTAACATTATTTGGGAACCGAGTAACCCCTGCTCTGACCCGTTTTCAACAGACTATGCAAAGTTCTTAAGTGTGCTCTCTGATTTCCATTTCATTCAACTAGTTCACAGCCCAACGAGAGTAACGGCTACAACGTCAAGCATTTTAGATCTGATTTTCACTACTATGCCCAACCTAATTGGTCCAATTACTTATCTTCCTGGCCTCAGTGACCACCTTTTATTACATTTTACCTTGTGTATTCCTTCAACTTGTGTCAGAAATCAAAATAAATTATCGAACTATAGTAAACCGATCGATGCTATTAATGTTGAATTTCGCAGCTTTAATGCTTTTTTGAGAACGTCTCAGGGCGCTCTGTTCAAACTAACTGGACACTTTTCAAGGAAGCGGTGATTTCACTCACTAAAAAATATATGACTTTGAAAACCATAATTGTAAATTCTACTTCACCATGGTTCAACAGGGCGCTTCTGAGGTTATCTAAAAAAAAAAAAACGTTTATTTAGAGCTGCCAGGCTCACGTCCTAGCCAGTTCACTGGCAGAATTACGTCAGTGCTGCTCAGTGTTATAAGAGCGCAGTTCAGAGTGCTAAGCTCAATTTCCTCCTCAATTTACTACCATCTATGTTAAAAAATAATCCGCATCAATTCTCGAATGTATTGTCCCACCGGGATAGACCCTGATGTATTTCATTGAAAACACTAGGCGAAACTCTGATCGAGGAATCTTTATGTGTTGCAATGTTCCAGGAAGTGTTTATTATGTCTTTTTCTAGCACCCCCATCTGTGCAAATCCAAGCTATCATGTTTATTCCTTCCCGTTAATGGATCCTATTATCATTTCTCCCGATGGTGTTCCGAACATCATCAATTGCTTTAAGCTGTCCTCGGCGACTGGAATAAATGAGATTAACTCAAAATGTCTTAAAGGTACAAATCAATACTCTTCCGTAGTCCTTTCACATATTTTTCAACAATCACTTGAGAGCTCATTGGTACCAGCCGACTGGAAAATTGGTAAAGTTATTCCCTTGCGCAAATCTGGTAACGAGCACGTTCCTATCAATTATAGACCCATCTCACAAACCAGCGTTCCCTGTAAAATATTTGAACATATAATCTCTACGCAGCTTGTTAACTTTCTAGAATCCAACCCGCTCAACATGGCTTTAGAAAATATTTATCTTCTGAAACGCAACTTTTGTCTATCACCAACGACTTTCATTCGGCACTTGATCAGGGATCTCAGGTGGACTGCATATTTCTAGACTTTGCCAAAGCATTTGACAAGGTATCGCACCGACTTTTATTGCTTAAGTTAAGTAAACCTAACATCGACTCTAACGTGTTTAACTGGCTAGTATTGCTTCTAACGAATCGGTCACAATTCGTCACATGTAATGGTACTAACTCCTCCTCTGCACCCGTCTCTTCCGGAGTGCCTCAGGGGTCCGTTCTGGGACCTCTACTCTTTTTAATATATATTAATGACTTGCAGGCGGTGGTTTCTTCTTCAATCAAACGTTTTGCTGACGACTGTGCTATTTATCAAGTAATATCTAATGACTCTGACTCACAACAACTGCAACATGACCTAGATTCCATACTACACTGGTGTGAACCCTGGTTAATGGAGCTCAATATTAATAAATGTAAAATAATGCGCATAACACGTAAAGCCAACTTCAATTTTGCTTATAGTATTAATAACACACCCCTAGAACTTGTAAACTCATACAGGTATCTGGGTGTGATTTTAAGTGCTGATCTAGCATGGAAACTTCATATTAACTATGTGACTAACAACGCCAATCGAATGTTTGGTTTTTTCAAACGTAACTTTTATCTCGCCCCATCATCATCAAAACTATTCCTTTCTAAAGCCCTAGTTAGGTCTAAGCTATAGTATGCGGCCTCCATCTGGGATCCCTCTACCCTTTACCTCGTCGATTCACTTGAAGGTATTTAGAACAGAGCTGCCCGTTTCATAATGGCCAATTATAACCGCACCGCAAGCGTAACATGAACGAAAGATAATTTGTTACTCCCAAGCCTCATATTTGTCTTTGTCATAAAATATATATCACCATGTTCCTCAACTTAAATCACAACTGATCATCCCCCCTACTTTGTTTCCGCACACCTTGATCATCGTCACAAAGTCGGTGTCCCATTTTGCCACTCTAAGCGTTTATTATGACTCTTTTATTTCCAGGGACTTCAAAGACTGGAATCGCTTACCTGCATCGCTCACATCAATTAATGACCACGCACTTTTTTGTACATATATTGCCGATTTCGTGTTCCATGTTCTTTGAGTATTGTATATTTTGTTCCAATTGTTTATTATATTTACCATTGCTCCCACTCCCTCTGTAATGCCGTGTGCCCTGAGGGTAAAATAAATAAATAAATAAATAAAAAAGCGCGCCAAGTCGTTGTTGCCGTGATGATGCACCCTTGGCGAACTGCTTGACTGAATCAATCGCACCGTAGCGTCGGTTGAGGTCCGACGTAGAGCGGAACAGGGCATGGCCAGTCTCTTATCTCCAACGTTCCCCGTCCTACTCTGCTTGCTCCTCGCAGAAGAGGCCACGAGCCATCGTGGCCATTCTCATGAATGCCGTGTGAGCTGCACATAACCGTAGCGCAGTGTCGGAAAGTACTTTAAGTACATTGTACTTAAAGTACTACTTCCAGTAGGTTTAGAAAACTTGTACTCTACTTGAAGTACTACACTCTCCGAGTATGTACTACTTGTACTTCACCCGAAGTATTTTTTTATGATACTTTCCAAGGAAAGTACAACTCCCGACTTCAAAGTGTACATTCGCCAAATTTCGTCTGGTTAAAATTGCATCACAAAATGAAGCTTTGTTAACTCGGAAAAAATACGGGGAGTGATATGCTACTTTCACCAAGAACGCGTGCAGGCGATGCATCCCTCCATTCGTTCTGGTTACGGCTTGCCCGTGGATTTTCAAGCTCGCGCAACTTCTCGCTCGTTCAGCGTAAGCGAGGAGGTTAAAAAATAACAGGAGAGGACGACTAATTATATTGTAACACCTGAGATTGTGGCGCCGAAAACTTTAAAAAAGTTTCAAGTCACAGAAAAAGACAACAGAGGAGAACGTCTCAATGTTTTGAGACGTTCCCCTCTGTTGTCTTTACCTTAGACTTGAAAGTCCCTTAATCTTTCTGCACCTCAGTCTCAGGTGTCACATTATGATTAATTATCACCCAGCTCGCCTGCACACACTGTTTTTCTGTTGTTTTGTTTTGTTAAGGAGAGGACACTCCTCTACGAGAGGATTGCTTGCGGAGGATATGGGGCTGACGTCATGCTCTTTCCTAGTACGTTTAACACCCTTGGGTGCGAGAAGTCAGTGCAAGCAGCGCCAAATGCAGAAGTCTCCGAGACTTATGAATTTGGTGCCATTTCTGAAAATAACTACTCTGTGGCCACTTAACTTCATTTAATATTCACCGATGTTTTCGAAAATAGGTCATCGACCCCTAATTATATGTGGGGCATTGCGTACCAGTTGAAAATAACTGTATAGGGGATTAAAAGGGCATTGTGAAATATTGTGTTAGAAAGTACTCTTAGTTTTCTTTGAAAGTACGTTCTATTTATAGCACTTTACTTGGAGTACTTTGCACCCAGTGTACTTACTACGTTACTTGAAGTGCATCACCTCTCATTTACTGTGAAATGTACTCAAAGTACTTTTTTAGATATACTTTACCCAACACTGACGAGAGAAGGCCGTTAACGACGCGTGGGGTGCGAGATCACGTGATATATTCACAGCGCCATATTGGCTAGGTTGGCTCCTAAAATCAGCTGCGATTCATCGCAAGGATCAACGGAGCATATACTGTTGGCGAAGATGCGATGCCTGATGATGGGATCAACACGCGGTGTTATTTGCCAAAGCTTAGCCTAGCGTATCCTGCGAAGTGTACTCAGCCTACAATTGCTGTAGCCAGCGCTTGGGTCTACGGGAGCAGTGAGGTCGCGGAGGTCACGGGGTTTTCATGCCCGGTGGCGAAGCCAGGCTGCAGTCTCGCTCCTCGGCTAGTACCAAACTGTTCATCGGGTTCCCTCACCTCGTCGCTGTCCGCAGCGATCTTGTCTTGCAGCCGACAATCCTCCAACGACTGCTTTGCACGGAGATCGGGCACGAGCACCAACATCAGAAATAACAAAACCAGATGGGAACGCGTAGTGGCGTCGCAGCTGCGTCTGCTGAACGGTGCTTCTAAATATGATAGACGTTATAAAATGCCTGCAGTTGGGTTACATTTCGTAAAAACACAAAAATGGGGTTGATTCTCAAACCCGTACTGTATAACTGCGTAGCATGAACATTGTAGGAGGGAGTGTATAATGCTTCTCCTGCGACGAAGGATTCGTAAAAAAAAAGATATTGAATACCGCCAGAAGCACCTCAGACAACAGGAAAAATGTACTATATAGTCGGTGGGCGTTTAAGAACCTAGTAAATGCTTGTCTCAAGCACGCACTCATTGTCTTTTACCGCGCTTTGGGCGCAAGTGAAACGAGGGGTTATGAAAGGCATAAAGCTCTCGCTGAAGTAGAACATCTAATGGGCTCTCAACCTGCCATCGACTATAGAAGGTATGCCTGCTGTCTAGGAGAAGAAGCATGACAAAGGAGACTCGGGGAAAAAAGAAGGCAAATCACAAATTAAAGGAGACGACGTACCGAGCTACGGCCGCGACACCGATGCTCAGTCCAAGCCATGAGGAGAGCAAGTCGTCCGCTTGTTGCTTTGGGGCCGCGTTGACGTCAGAACAACACCGAGTTCTGATTGGCCTTTATTGGAAGGATAGTGGGTAGACCTCAATGCTGGAGGCCTCGAGATCTACCCTCTATTGTTTTCCTATTTTTTCCTATCAGCCAATAAGAGCTTGGCGTTCTGACATCATCGCAACCCATGTGCAAGAAGCAGGCGAACTTGCGCTCCGTATAGCCCCAAGTCAGCGATTGGTCCCGAACCTGACGCCGAGCGTCCTTCGACGCGTTGATTGGACACGAGATCCAGCCGAGCGCTGACGCAGCACTCGTGTCCAATCAACGGCGTTTCGCTCGACCTCGCCGTGATGACGCCGCAATTCTAGTGCTCGGGCCTTGACTATTCCATACGCTCAGCGACAACCTTCTGCGGCGTTTCCGACGGTGAGGAGGAATGCCCGTGCGCAGCTTTAAGCGACGCTCAAGGGAACTGGCTCCCGTACCTGCGACTAGTAGGGCTGAACGTCGGTTACAAAGTTTTAACGTTAGTTACCGCAACCCTTTAATCGATTAATCGGTCTCGTTCATTTTAATGAATATTTTAAAAATGTAGAAAAATAACTTTTTTTTCATTTGCTGATTATATGGTGTATACGGCGCCATATACAATTTCAGTTATGAATCAACATAGATATGTAGTTTGAAAACAGTTTAAAAACACTCACACTTGAAAAGATTCTTGCTTGAGCTGCGAGAGGCAATGGGGTTCGTTAATATTCTCCGGCGAGAGTGACGTCCTTCGAATGTTCGCAATGGTTTCTGCAGCGGTGAAAGGCAACACTCGCACGGCGTTGATGTGGCCGAGACACAAGTAACCTTCTGCACATCTCTGAAGTCGGAAATCTCGCCCCAACAGTATACTTTGATAAAATTTAACGTAAAATGTGCCCTTCATACAGGTGTACAAGTCCACGTCTTTGTGGTGAAAGCGTTTAGTTTTTAATTTATTTTGGTTCGTTAAAAGTTTACCGATTAACCGGTTCAGAAAGTTAATCGCGATGAAAGCATTCGTCGATTAACTAGTCGGTTAATCGATCAGTGGCCCGGTACTAATAGGCAGATCAGTTGTCCTTGAGTCTAGGAGTGTTAGCGGGCAGCGCGTGCTCTGCAGGCAGGATTAAGGCGCCGAACTCTGTCTTTTCGCAGCCTCTGCTACGCTCGCACCTGAAGCGAAGCTAATTATAATCAGCACTCGTTGTGCTAAGTCCTTACGAAAGCTTCGTTTCACACCCATCTCTTTGTAAATAAAATAAAAAACCTTTTTGCAAGATTGTCGCATGGCCGATAACAATGCCAATTGTAACGCGACTCGTTACCTGGTTATCCGCCATGGCTATCATCTTCTCCAACTTAAGGTAGCAGCTCTAAAGGGACACTGACACCCCCAAAAATTTGCTTTATTTTTTTTTGCCAGGCGATTTATTATGGTATCAGAAGACTACCGAATGCTACAGCGTCACGTGTATTTTCAGTAAAGCCAAAAATCGCAACTGCTAAAAACCGAAACTAAACAGGCGAGGAAAAAGAAATATAGAGGAGAGGGTTCGCAAAATCACGTCGCTGTGCAACTTTTTTTTTTTTTTTTTCAATCAACGAATTTGCAGCTTTTTAGAAGCTGCGAGAATGGGTATCATATTTTTTTTGTATTTTTAATATTGAGTGTACCTTGATGACCCACGACTTTGATTACATTTGGTGGTTATTTCTAAACCATAGAAAACGGCACGTGACCACGGAGACGAGAGTGATCGCGACTCAAACTGGCCAGTGCTAGATCGGCGGTTTTCGGGTTGAAAAAAAAAACGAATTTGGAGCCGCAAATTGTGTTCCGGCTGTTGGGCTCTATGTCATGAACAAATAAAAAACCTTGGCGAGCGTAAATACCCTGTCAGTGCCCTTTAAAGGCTGTATCATAACTCTCATCGTAAAAATGGAAGTGATGCAGAAAACAACGAATATTTAGTACTATAGAATTATTGAGAAAAGCGAGAAAATTTTCGGCACAAAAAGAGAAACTTTTTGCGTCCGTTTGGGGAATCCTGACTCTCAAAGTTGGCAGCGGAACATGTCCACCTCGAGCCGGATCTGCCAGCGGGAGGAATTCACTATGCGTCATGTAACGGAGGCCAGCGCGGGCAGGGGACCACATCGCATGAGCGAATGACGTTTTAGTGAACAGCATTTTAGCGAACAGCATTTTAGCGAATCGACGTTTTAGGGAACAACTCGGGCGCATGTTAATCCGCCTGGCCCACCCGTAGACGCCGCTTTGTGGCCGCCGAATATTCGCTAAAGCGTCTTTTGCGTTCTCTAAAACGTCGTTCGACCATCTGAGTGCCACCCGCGCGGGCAGATAGGATACGAGTGTTACGTTCGGCTGGGATTCATGTTGTCACTCGAATACTGTGAACTCCGTTGTTTTTCCTTGCTTGTCTGGATGCCTGTATAATCTGCCGTTTGAAGAGTTAGACTTGAAGTTCTGGCCATTTCAACTAGATTTCATTGACCATAAAAATCTCAGCATACAAAGGGAACCAGAGAAACCCCAAAACTTTGTAATGTGCGTTAAAATCAGATACAAAGAATCTCCAAGATATGATATAATGCATAAATAGAATAAGTATGCACAAATCAAGGATGGAGCACAAATGGATATACAAAATAAAAACACTCAACAAAAGTTTGTATACGAAGAATGATCAAAGATTCTCTTCAAACATTCATACAACAGTGAGACTACCCACCCAGCAACAAGCCAAGTGACATGCTCCTTTGACAGGCAGTCCGTGAAGTGAAACATTAAATTAAAATGGATGGACAATCTAATAAATGCCCAAATAAAAATATCAAATTATTCTAAAAAGTGGTCAATTTATTTCGATTCACAAAACAAACTCGAGACTCCAAAGTGCTACTCGAAGATACGAGTGTTCCGTTCGGCTGGGATTCATGTTGTAGCCCGAACACTGTGAACTCCTTTGTTTTTCCTGTCTTCCATGGATGCCTGTATAGTCTGCAGTTTAGTAAGTTGTACAAGCTGAATGAAAATTGTGTGCTTAGACTTGAGAATTCCGGCAATTTCAACTACATTTCATTTATCATAAAAATCAAAGTTTACGAACGGAAAGCGAGCACCATCACAAGAGCCACTGATCAGGCCAACAGAGCCCTCACCCGAAAGGGAGGAAACTAAGAAACATTAACAACCTACCGCGAAATACCGAGCGCATATTCTAACTTATGAAATATTATCTTCAGCTGGCACATTCCAGTTGGAAATTCGTTGCCCGTCGTCAAAGCACGCCGTACAGCTGCTGGAATTGAGACGGCAAAATTCTGCTCCATGCCATTCTCTGGAAACTAAGCCATGGGCAAACGAGATACTTCTCTTAAAGAGCAACTCCGGTCAATATTCTTTTTAATTGGGGATTACGGCTGTTTCCAGCTAAGGCAGTGCACCTTAATTACAAGGTATATTTTTTCTCGATATTGTATGTAGTTTTAAATATTACGGCTCAAAGTTTGGTATCGGGCGTCTACGGCAAAACCAAAACTATCTGCTAGAGGGATGTCAACGCTGATCATCAGCCGTACGGCTTTGACGTGACTTCACCGGGGTGCTGCGGTACAATCAGTCGACCGCCTCTCCACCGCGACGTCACGTAACGAGGGTGCTGCGCCAGTGTTCCTTGACTTAACCCGCTCGCCCCCAGCACGACGCCCGCTTTAAAATTGATTTTTGGTGGAGTAGGGGGCTTCATCTTGACGTAATATTTTGGCTGCGAGCATATTTCGTGCCACTAAAGCGATACCACTCGTTTATTTTGGTTTCGTTTTCGACCGGAGTTGCCCTTTAAAGAGCAACTCAATTAATTGTTTGGTTTCTGGCGTCTACGCTGATTATGGCTAGGGTCCTGTGGATTTTTCGTGTGACACGACGTGAATTTCCCCGTTAAATCTAGGGGGAAATTTTTCCGCTAAATTTGGCGGGAAAATTTTTTCTACTAAGTTTAGCGGGGAAATTGACCTCACGTGACCTCAACACCAACTCAGTTTCCCGCTAAATTCAACGTTGAAAATGACTTCACGACTTCGTGTCACGTCACCCATGAACAAATTCAGCGGCAGGAGGAGAGGAGGAAAGACGGGAAGCGCACCGACCTTTCTTTGTCGTCGTTCCAAGCGCATGCAGCGTCTTGGCATCACTATACCAGGGGGAAAGTCTGTGCAGGAATGAAGCTAACGCTACGGGTGCCACACAGGCAATCCCTAAATTCGCAAGAAAAGAAAACGGAGACGAGATTTTTAGCGTTCCTGCCAAGCACACGCTCCTCGAAAATATCAACGAGGTGTGGCACTCCGGCTACATCCCAGATCAATGGAAACTTTCCACGGTTAACCCGATTCCCAGGCCCGGCAAAGAGCAGAACAACCTAGCTAACTTTCGTCCTATCTCTCTCACCTCATGCGTCTGCATGCTCAGAGAAAGAATGCTACTTGGCCGCCTTTCCTGGCAGTTGGAACAGACAGGAGTTTCTCATCCGGCCCAGACAGGTTTTCGGACAGGCATGGGGACGCAGAAAGTCTCCTCCTACTCTCCCGGGATCTCATTTCGAAGCACATTTCACAAATATTCAACATCAGAACAGTCGTCGCGATCGACGTGAAGAAAGCCTTCGACAGCGTCCCACATTGGGACAGTCGTCCAAGAAGCGCAAGCACTCGGCGTAGGAGGCCACGCCCTTAACTTCATCAAGTAATTTCTTCAGGGCCGCACCTTTGCGGTCCGGATTGGCAAACACCTTGGAGCGCCCAAGCCAAACGAAGTGGGAGTCCCACAGGGCTCTGTTCTAACCCCCTTCCTCTTAATTTGATAATGGCGCGCCTCCCTAATCGACGCCAACAAATTCCCAATCTCCGCTTCACCATATACGCAGACAACATCTCACTCTGGACAGTATGGGGTGACATTCAACAACAACAACGGACCCTTCAGCGTGGTCTCGATGTCGTGGCAAGTCACCTTCAAAGCGTAGGTTTAACCTTCTCGCCGGAGAGGACGACCTACGTCGTCGTAGCCCCCAAAAGGAAAGAGATGCAGACGTCAGCTCTCGCCTTCACTTGACAATCGACGGCCGCCCGATCGATTCGGCGAATTCGGTACGAATTCTAGGACTTTTTCTACGAAGACGGCACCGCCAAGACCTGGCTGACAACGGTCTCCCAGCAATGCCAGGCGGCCCTCAACGTCATAAGAAGGCTCTGTGGTACCTGAGGTAGTCTTGACGAAGAGGTGGCTCGCCGAATGGTGAAAGCCTTCATCGTATCCAGGATCTGCTGTGGTGCCCTCCACTACAGACTCACCAAGACACAGTGGAAGAAACTGGAAGTCCTCAACAACAATGCAGCGCGCGTTATCACCGGCCTTCCCAGTTACACCCCGCTGTGCATACTCAAGGCACAGGCAAGATTCAACACGGTTCAGGAAACCGTGGAAGAGCGCGCCCGTGCTCACCTAGAGCGACTTCAGCATTCAGCCCCCGGACGTCTGATCCTGGAAATTATAGGCTCTGACCACCGAGCCTTTCCCTCACTTTTGGAGATCGATCCTCCCTTGAGTGACGACACCTGCATCGCGGACGACCGACCGGTATACAGGGGAGCGGGACCCAGCCGTCCTGACAAGCAAGCATGCCAAGTGCGTCATCAAATAATGGACGGACACCAGTGAAAGACTCGCAGTGTATACTGACGCTGCCTTCGCCTCCTACCCCACGCCGGCTTGCTCCGTCGCAGTCGTAATTCCCCGCCTAGAACCTTCTATGGCGGAGACATTGCCTGGCGGCAAATCGGTTCAGCGTGCAGAACTTGGAGCCATCCAACTTGCGCTACGCGTCATCATAGAAGGGGGGTCCTGTCCAAACACCTCTACATTTTTATAGACTCTGCGGCAGCCCTCACAGAATGCCGCAACCGTCAATCACCAAACAAGAGGGTTAAGGCGATCTGGTGATGGCCTCTCAACTACTTGTTGACGGCACAACCATCAACGTGTCCTGGATACCCGCCCACGCGGACATACACGGCAATGAACAAGCTCACTCTAAGGCTCGTGCGCGGCTAGATATCCCCCCGCGAGCCGAAGAGTGTGCAAAGTCACTACAAGATCACAGGTACTCGCTCGCGCCGGAGCTCGGTGAAGACGGCAATGAACCAGACTACGATCCCGAGGAGGCGAAGCAACTAGCCGAACAAACCTCGAGACAGACTTTGAGGGCGGCCTTGACTCCCTGTGTAGATCCGCTCCCGAGCTGGATGGGTAGGGAAAACACGGTGCTGTTCCGGAGGATCGTAACAAACAAAGCATGCACACCGGCGCGCATGGCACGTTGGTCTACGCGACCCACAGCATCCCACTGCAATTTCTGTAACGACCCCGTCACTTCTGTCGACCTGTATCTCTTCCTTTGTGCTTGCCCAGAGTTAGAAGAGATCAGACGGAAGCACGTAACACAAGATGTCACCAGCCTAGAGGAATGGACTCATCCTGAGGGTCCTCCCGACAAACGTCGAGCTGTCATGACTTCTCTTCTGGATTTGATCCACAAGGCGGGGTTGACAGCCTATCTATCTATACGTCCCCAAACCCCCTTCCCCGCCTTGACCCAAGTTCGTAAGCTACCGGTCCGATCCCCTCCTTTCTTTCCCTAAGGCCAATAACAGCTTCTGAACCTGAACCTGCCAAGCACGCAAGGTCGTACAGCACAAGCACTGATCAGGCCAAACGCTCGCGACTGTAGCTCCGGCCTCGCTTGCGCTTAAAGTAAAACGTAGTATAGTCGTATCATAATGTTGCTCGACTAACTGCCGAGCTAAGCCACCTTTAATATCTGTTCTAGAAGAGTATGCGGCTTCACTTTAGCGTATTATTTCAGCTGCGATTGTATTATGCGCCCCTAAAGCGATACTATGGTGCCAAGAACGAGTCTCCGACTGGTGTTTACTGCGTCCAAAAAGAGTCCCCTCCAGTGTATTGTAGCCGACTGTGAGAGAACACTATGGGGAGCGCAAATTCGTCTTTTGCAGGTGTTAGTGCCAAGCTCCGAAAGGCTCTGATCGAAGGATAGTGGGTAGACCTCAAAGCAAGCTGCCTTGAGGTCTACCCACCATCTTTCCAATCAGAGTAAATTGTAGCTCGGCGTTCTGATGTGGCCACAACCTGTGCAAAAGAAGCGGACGAGTTTGCGCTCCGCCTAGGGCTCTCTCGCAAGCGGCTAGAATACACTGGAGTAGTCGTACGCAAGTCTGTGAAGTAGCTTTTAGGCCGCGTTTGAGTGGGTGCCCTAGGTCAGTGCACTCACTCTCAAGGAAGCGCTCTCCGACGGCCTTGATGTTGTTGGCCCGCTCCAAGCCACCGAGGTCCGCGAGATGGAACTTGGACGTCGTTGCCGCCGAGCTCCTTCAGCTCCAACGCGAGAGTGTAGATGGCGTGGGACCGCGACGAGCGGTCCTTCATCTGGTCGTTGCCGCCGAGCTCCTTCAGCTCCACCGCGAGAGTGTAGATGGCGTGGGACCGCGACGAACGGTCCTTCATCTGGTCGTTGCCGCCGAGCTCCTTCAGCTCCACCGCGAGGGTGTAGATGGCGTGGGACCGCGACGAACGGTCCTTCATCTCGGTCGAGCCCGTGCTCCGCGACGCGGAGCCGACCTCCAGCTGGCGAAGGGCCTCTACCGCGGAGGCCACCCCTCCGCTCAGTCATTATTCAGGATCTGGATAATTGAGAGAGTGCCGCTCTTTAAAGTTCAGTTCCCGTTTCTTGACCGACTGCTGCGCGGGGGGCTCCATGGCTCCCGACAGAGGCCACAACACCTTCGAAAGGGGTCTACGACGGAAGCTGTACCCTGCTGAAAATTTTCGGAATCCTTCGCAAGGAAGAGGAGCCGACTGAAGAGGACATTTCTGATCGGACGTAGCTGCCCACATAGGCTTGGCAGGCACAAGTGTGGGAATTAGTTTTGTCTCAATTTAACGAGGAATCTCGTCCACGCGTTTTTCACAAAAAGTATTCCACGATCTTAAACAGATAGTCACTGTTCCCACTCGAGTCACAGAGACAACTCAGTCAATCCTAGACCTTATTTTTATCAAAGATTTTCCCGGTGACTGTACGGTGTCTACCGCAGATGGAATCGCCGATCACAAACTGGTTAATCTAAATTTGATTATTAAAAAAACAAAACCAACGCCCCCACTTAAGACTTTCATTGATTTTTCAGCTGCAGACGATGGATCATTTCTTGATTGTTTACATTTTTCTTTCACGAATTTTGAGCGTATCGATGACGTCTCTCTTCTATGGGGAACGTTCAAAAGCCTCGTCACGTCCTGCATCAATCAGTTTGTTCCGATCCGTCGAAAACCAATCAGAAGACACAATCCATGGATTAACCATGAGATTATTCACCTTAAGAGGCGTGTCAAACGCAAACGAAAGGCAAAAATTAAAAAATAGCTCGGAGCTGAACGTCCTCAATGACGAATTACTGAGTAAAATACGCCTCGCACGTGATAAATGTCTATGGGCAAACTATTACTTCCTTTTTATTAGAAACACCTCAAAAGTTTCTGGCGCTTTCTATCTGATACTAGTGAACGAGTCGAACAACTAAGAATTAATGGTTTTGTGTCAACTAACGGTAAAGAAATTGCAAATGAGTTCAATGCCAGTTTTCACAGAGCGTTTACTACACCCGATTCCTTTTTGATTGTGAATGACAATTATGCCTCTTCATCCGCTTCTGTTAAAATGCCAGATGTGGTGCTCAGTCATGAGGGCATATTTTCGCTTTTGTTGAATATCAATGTAAAGAAATTATGCGGTGCTGATGCTATACCTAATTCTTTTCTTCATCGCTACTCGGAAATAGTCTCCGAGTACCTTTACGTGCTTTTCAGTGCCTCACTTAATCAGTGTTCCTTACCAGCAGATTGGCTAACGGCTAGAGTAGTTCCAGTATTTAAATCGGGTGACAAATTAGACGCCGGAAATTACAGACCTATTTCTTTAATAAGCACATGTTGCAAGTTACTTGAGCACATAATCGCTAACCATATATCTCGTTACCTAGAGTCAACCAATTTGTTTGACAAGAACCAACACGGATTTCGTAGAAACGTTTCCACAACGACTCAGCTAATATCTGTAGTCCACGATTTTGCAGCCGCGATCGACAATCGTCACCAAATCGACGCAATTTTTTAGATCTATCTAAGGCGTTCGATCGCGTGCCTCACAATCTGCTCATTGATAGATTGAAAGAGGCAGGACTTCCTGATAGGCTGGTTCGTTGGATACAGGCCTATCTACAAAACCGCTCTCAATTCGTTGAACGTGATGGCTCTAAATCTGATAATCTACAGGTCTTGTCTGGTGTACCACAGGGCTCCGTGCTCGCACCGTTACTTTTTTTATTTATATTAACAACATTTCCAAAAATATTGATGAATGTGTTAGTGTAAAATTGTTCGCGGATGACTGCGTAATGTATACTCTTGTCAAAAGTTCTTCCTGTCAGACTACATTGAATGAAAACCTTTGTAAACTTGCGGACTGGTGCGACCTCCAGAAAATGAAAATTAACTTCTCTAAAACCGTCTCAATGACACTGACTACAAAAAAAGCCCCTTTCCTACATTTACCATATTGGCAACCAGTGCATTCAAGAAGTTTCCTCTGTGAAATACTTAGGTCTAACAATTAAAAACAACCTCAAATGGGACCAGCACATCAACAACATATGTGCCAAAGCGTTCAGAAAGCTATGCTTTCTTCGAAGAAAACTCAAAGGGTGTCACTCGGCTGTGAAACTTGTAGCTTATCGTTCTCTGGTTCGCCCAGTTCTAGAGTACGCCTCTATTGTGTGGGACCCGTATTTTGTGAAAGACATTGCGGAGGTGGAGCGGATCCAACGTCTTGCTGCAAGATTCATCCTATCTGACTACCGCACTTCATCATCAGTAACTAACGTAATGGCTGCTATGATGGCACTTGGTATGTAGCCTTGGCTGAGGCGTTCAACGTTGTGCGGAACACGTCCCAGTTCACGCAGGACTTCCGCAATTTTTGAGTGATCTGACAGCCTCTCACCGTAATGCCGATGGGAAAATGATCACTTCCTCGAGTGTCCGGAGCCAGTTCCCACTTCATCTCCAGGGATGGGGAGTGCGCTGTGACATCAATTGCGCTGTACGAGTTGGGCGGCCTGAAGACAGTTGGCTGTCCATCATTTGCCACGGCAAGCCCTAGCTTCTCGATCACTGTCATCAGGGCGCCCCTCCTCCTGTCTGTGCGCAAGCTGCCCCAAGCCACGTTGTGGACATTGAAATCGCCGCTTATGAGCACCTCCTCGGTTCTTTCCTGGCACCACTTCAGCATTTCCTCGCTCGGCAGGGCTGTGCCGTCTGAACGAACGTACCCAAGTAGTATTGCAATTTTGCGATTCCATATGCTCACCCTCACTCCCACAAACTCTGCTGACAGTGAGCATAACTGGCTGGTGTCGATTTGTTCACGTGCTATTCCTTTGCGTATATACAATGCCGCGCTACCGTACTGGAAAACTTGGAATGGATTGGGTGGTTAGTCTGATGTATCCAGGTATGGATCTCTTACCAGGCAGCCCAGCCTCCGTCAATGCCAGCACCGGGCTTGGGTAACGTTGTAGAAACAGACTGACCTCACTGTGCCTCGTGATGAGGCTCCTGGCGTTCCACTGAAGGACGGTAGGAGCCGTTCGTGTCTACTTGGTAGGTCTGGAGGGTTGTTCTGTCATCAGATGGCATGTTTACTTCTGTTTGCACTCCTCTAGAAGAAAGTCCCCAGAAGTTTCTCCAAGGAGAGGAGACTCCTCAGTGTAGTGCGGAATTCTGATGGTGGCAGCAGCTCGAGAAGCCGACGCAGCGTCGTGAAAACTAGGTTGATTATCTTTCCCATTGTCGACCGCATGCTGGACCCTGCGGCCGCCGTCTTTGTCCTGTTCGACCAGGCACTCCACCCCAGAAAAGCGGCGTGGGTTGCTGGTGCCCTCAGCCGGGTCTGGAAAGATGCCCTGGGTGGCCTTGGAGTAGGTGTGGGTGCCCGTGTCCATGGCGGTGGGGTCCCTGCCACCGATTTCCAGAATCGCGGTCTTTGCTATCCCTGGCGGTCGGAGGCTGTCTGGTACCCCAGGATCTGTTTCCCTCGTAGTGGTCTGACCTCTGGGCAGCGCGATGCCTGCTCCAAGTTTCCTTGACTGTTGGTCGCTGTGTCTCTTGTTCTTTCGTTGATCTTTACCACCTTGGCTGCTTCCAGGAACGTGATGTTCTGCCGAGCCTTGACCTGGCAGGTTTCCTTTCCGTTTTGAGCCTTGGGCAATCCGGCGAGGTTGCAGCGTGCGCTTGATGGCAGTTCACGCACTTCTGCAGAGGGCGCAGCTATCATCGCCGTGCTTCTGTGAGCATTTGGGGCAAATGGCATCGTTAGGACAGGCTGCCGCTATGTGTCCGATGCGAAAACACCGTCGGCACTGCAGAGGGCGTGGCACAAAAGGCTTAACGCTGTGGCGTATTCAGCCGATCTTGACGTGGGCAGGCAGTGTGTCAGCCCTCAAAGACAATTTTAACTGCCTGAGTGGTACCCAACCGCCGCACTTGAATGACGCGCACTCCGCTGTCGATTAGCGTCGTCAGCCTGTCTTCAGTGGTTGTGGTGTCGACGTCTGTAATTACGCCTGCGCGTGTGTTCTTCGCTCGAGGCAGGAAAGCGCGGACCGCCACACCGCCTATTTTGTTCAGAATGAGAAGCTCCAGTACTCCCGCCTCCGACCTTGCATCTGCGGCTATGATGTTTTTACGTGCGTTTACTCGAACTTCGCTGAACTGTCCTGGGGCCAGCGCTTGCAGTTCGTCTGAGAGGAGCTGCCGGTTGATTTTCCTCGGGTTCGTACACAGGTCCATTGGCGCGAACAAGACGGTGCGTGATGTAGTGTGCAAGTTTCACGGTACCTTTGCTTCGTTGCGATCCTTCGTGACGGGTTCTCTTTTTCTTTCTGTTGGTCACCATGGTGAATTCGCCGTCCTCCTGACCGTCAAGCACGATGTCATCCATGGCGTTGCTTGGTGTCGATGTTGTGCTGGCGGTCTCGCCGGCACTGTCCGCACTTAGTTGTCGCTTCGCTGACGTAGGTGGTAGTCCTCCGACCGGTTCACCCACCTGGGACATCGCGCCAGAAGGCCCGAGCCCGAGACGCAGCCTCGTGCTCCCAGCGAGGGCGGCGGCGTCAAGAGTGGCCGGGTGCCTGCGGAGTCTTGAGTCCCCTTCCAGAGAAAAGAGAAAACAACAAAAAGAAACTTCTATCGCGCTGCCGGTGGTACTCCGCGCGCGACTACAACCTGCTTGCGGCAACGTTCAACGTGAACCCGTCAGCGGCAATAGAAACGGGCGTCTTTATCCGACGTCGGAACAAGAAGCACCCCGTGGTCATATATCCGATCGCCTGGACCCCCAACGCGGCGAGGGGAGAAAAAGGAGGAAGAGGAGGGCACCCTAGCAACGGCGCTCACGCCGGATTGGCTGCTCGGTAACGCGCGGGAACTTGGATTTCGGATTCGGACGGCGCGTGTATCACTGGGAGAGCGTGTAAACCCAGCACCCCGCCTGCGTTCACGCCGCTTTGCGACGACAGTTTGTGGCTGCTAATTTTAAAGAAGCTATGTAACCCTCTCAGGGCCAAGTCGCATACGCCGCTTCGCGGCGTCCAGCCGACAAACCGAGCCCTGCTGTCCCCCATTGCTCCTCCGGAGAGAGTCCCATACCATTTACTTCAGCGAAGTTTCGTTGACAACATTCGTTTTTTTCAGTGTTAATCGTAAAGAAATGTATTAAACATCGCCACGTTTTTCTCGCCGCGTTGGGGGTTTAGGCAATCGGATAACGCCCCTCCCCCCCGGGGGGGGGAGGTTGTGATGAGATCGAACACATGTAAGTCCGGTTCGCATTTTTGTTTTTCTTCATATTTTTATATGTTACTCCCGAATATGTGGAAAAAATGAAAATCACTAATAGCTGTTAAATAAATGTATATATATGAAGCAAAAAGAACACGACTGCCCCAAGACGGCAACGCTGTTTTCGGGCTTGGTCGGTTCTGTCGAGTTTGACTGTATGCAATAGGCAAACCAAAAATACCAAAAAACTGGAATATTTTTAAAGAAGCAGTGAATTAGAGTTACTACATTTTTTAATGTTTACAGAATTCTAGACATAAATATCGCGTGTAAAAATATTTTCAGGCGTGGCGGCTTTAACATTTCGACTTCATTTCAGTGACTCGTTATATCGTTATGTGTTAAGGATATTAAACTGAAACATTTTTCGCATGGCCTCTATAAACGTGGTTCTTGTCGAAAATTGCTTCTCTAGTTTATAATTCAAATTATTCACAGCGCTTCAAACATATGTCTATTATTTAACAATAAAAATAAAATAATGACCAAAAGAAATCTGGGAGGGCAGTGGCACTGTCTCAGGAAACCTATGCAATTTCGTAAATCATATTCATATTTCATATTTGGTCTTTATGTAGTTCTGCTCAGACTTTTAACATTTTCTGACAGAATCGTTGTGCGGTTGCTTGTTTTACTTGTTTCTATGTACCTGTGCTTACATCATGTTGTCTTGACGGTATTTTCTGCGTGAACGTTTTGTACTATTTGGCAATGCTGTGCTAGAGCGGTAAGGGGGCAGAGACCTCGTCAGGCATCAAGCCTTTATTTAGTCTCTGCCCATCTCCCGACCCGATCGGGAAAAGAAAGAATAAAGAATGAAAGAAAGTGCCACGTGCATGGAAGCGGTTCTGTTGTGGAAAGGCCTCACTGCGGGCGCGGCGTAACCGGTGTGCGAAGGCAGCACGAAGCCGGTGGTACTTTTTAAAGGTAATATTACTATTCAAAAGGCTTAACCTAATTGTTTCGTTTATTAGGTACGGTTTCACTGCTAATATCGAAAACACTGGACAGGTGGCCGCCTGACTTAAATGGTTAAACCATATGCATGCATCCACCCATCGTGAATCACCCGACACATCGCACCACCTTTCAGGAAGAGGGACATTTTACAGGAAATAGAAAACGTTTTAACGATACCTGAACGGTAGCCAAGTGTCAGTCGACATCTCGAATGGCACGATGATTCATTTTTCCGCACCATGTACCACTACCTCGGTGCTTGGTTTTGTTAGAGTCATCAAACGTATATTAGGAACGGAGAAAGCATTGTGTTTAGAAAACATGGTGTCTCTTTGGAATTTCTCCTTCCTTGCTCAATAGCAGTCAGATCGCTCTACAAACTCAAGCTTTGGTGCCTGTGCATTTGAAGGCGATGCAAAATACAGTTGTAACAAACTGTAGCAAAAAAAAGAGCGCTTCTTGCGTGTTTCCGAGAGAAAGAAAAAGGTGCAGGTGTAGGTTGTTTGGGGTTTCCACAAAGCACAAGAATTCACCTGTTTGACGTAGACGAACGAGACCTATGCCCCGGCTACGAGTGTCCAAAAGCCAGCCCACAACGAATGCATTTCAACCATGTTTGAAGCACATCCGCACAATCAGCGATATTGAGACTTCAACTCGTTCTCGGCGCCTATATAACGGGGGGGGGGGAGCCGTTTTCTCCGCAGATATGAATATAAACGGGCGACAGCTCTCAATGGAGGCTTGTCTGCTCGAACGGGCAAAAAAATATATAAAATCGATATAAGTAAGAAAACAAAATGGTGGCGATGTCTGAGATCAATAGCGCCGCTTCAATTGGCAACTCGTTGGCCAGGTGCTCGCTACGAAGTCTTCAGTCGGATACGTGGCTCGCACCGACGTATCCACATGAGCGGCCATTCTGGTGTCCTCACTGGTGAGTACGTAGTACCTTGTGCGGCAAAAATATTTCGTACTACCGACTTTGTTTTTCACCAGCATGATGCGGGAAAGTCACGTGCGAGCTATCTATTAATCCCACTTTCATCGACGAAAATAAGGCTAATAATGTCAAAGTGTCAACACTGACGGCGTTGGTTTCTGAATCACGATGCGCGCAAGCTTTGACCGTGCTTTTTACGCACGCTAAGTAACAGACTCGGAGATGTCTCAAAGAACAATTTTTACCAGAAGCCGTGGTTGCCAACGTCGTTTGAGTGCTTTGCACGTATGCGCGACGCAACTGAAGCATTTAGAACGTCGTTACTGTATATAGCTTCAGATGGAGGCGATTGTTCGGCTGTGCGAAGTGCTCGGCCCAGTTCTTCGTCGGCCGGCAGCGCAAAGCAGCCGAAGGCTACGGTCACGCGGAGCCAATCCCGGAGCACCAAAAGTGCACCGTCACGGCGCTTGTTCGTCGTTCTCGTATACCATGGGCTGTGGTTGGAATTAATTTGAAAACGGAGTACGGGCAAGCGTAAACTTCCAGTCAGTTGTGGCCGGCCACTTGAACCAGGTGATAACGACATACAGGATGAAACAAGGAGACGGCAGGCTCTTTAATCGACCGGAAAATTCGGTTTCTTAACCTATCGCGCTGCGACTTTGTGCAGCGTTGCCCACAGATGGTGCATTTTTTTTTGTAAAATTTGCCAAAGAACGAATTTACCTGAGGAAAAAGTGAAAGAAAAAGGCTAGCTCCTATGGAAACACAGCGACGCCATCGGTCTGCAAACAACACGGCGCCGTTTCGCACGGGAGACAAGAGATGGCGCAAGCGGTCGCGACGCCAACTGCCGCCAACGAACGAGCAGACGACGCCGAGAGCCGGCGTGTTTAGCAGACAAGGAACTGCGGTTCCTTGTTGTTACCGCGCCTGTTTTGTTTCTGCGACTGTCGCCGCCTGCGGAACGCGAGCCGCTTTTAGAGTCGAAAGGATCGTCTGCTAAACGTGCCGGCTCTCGGCGCCGTATGCTCGTTCGTTGGCGGCGTTCGTTGCGCCATCTCTTGTGTCCCGTGCGAAACGGCGCCATGTTGTTTAAAGACCGGTGGCGTCGCTGCGTTTCCATAGGAGCTAAGCCTTTTTTTCTTTACTTTTTCCTCAGTTAAGATCGCTCTTTGCAAATTTTACAAAAAAAAAAGTACCATCTGTGGGCAACGCTGCACAAAGTCGTAGCGCGATAGGTTAAGAAATTGAATTTTCCGGTCGATTTCAAAGAGCCTGCCGTCTCCTTGTTTCACCCTGTAGATCGAGATATACGTGAACCATGCCCACGTCCTTTTCGCCAGATAGGGGGTCTTTTTTTCTTTTTTTTTCTTTTCTTTTCTTTCTTCACGATGCCGGAAGCATCTGCACTTACCTCAACCGGCCGGTTCCACGGATTGAGCTCACCAAAAGGCTACCGTTTTTCCTCCGAACGTCTAGTTGATTTCGTGCATTCCACGCACTCCGCGCGGATCACACACTCCACAACTGGAGGATTACTAGGGCGATAAAAATAATCTCGGTGTGGCGGCAGATCAAATCGTCTTTTACGATATAAGTATGTATATATACTTTTTTTTAATAGTGATATTTGGTGTGAGAAGTAAAAACCGATCGATTCGTCACCTGTGGTGACGGGCTGGAAAACGTTTGTTTTGGAGAGTTTTAGTAGATCGTTCCGATGACTCCGATTAACTATAACCCGATACTCCGCCGCCGCCTTTGCGCATGCATCGTATCGTTATCGGGTATCCATATTGGAGGCATCGGGAACGATCTTACTCAAACTCTCTATTAAACCGCTAGCTTTGACACCCATCCCACCGTCAGCTTGCCCCTGCTGAACGACGACGGTAAGCAAGAAGTTTTGCGGACGTCACGCGCGTCCTTCTGCATGCGTATTTTTTCCTTTCGTAATGTCAACTTAAAGAACAAAAGGGAGTGTGTTTGATGCAGAATGTTGGGCTAGTTGGTATTGGGATGTCAAGGGCATGATAGCGCATTTTGGACGAGGACGAAGAAGAGACTAGACACACACGGAGCGCTGACTGCAACTCTAAATCAACGTGGAAACGAGATATACATGCACGCTACGGCACTATTGCAATCAGTCAACCCCAGGCCTTGCCGCCTCTGGCATGAACAGTAAGTCCTTATCAAATAGGTCAATGGCCGCAACGCTAACAACGCTAATACAACCTGCATCAGGGGTCCTAATCTTGTCAAACACAAAGTTGGAGCCAAAAGTCCAAGGAACCCGACGATTGGACGCCAACGAAAAAGCGCAAAGTCATCGTCGGCATTGTTCAATCGGTTCGCTCCGTGAACTTCGACCCCAACTTTGCGTTTGACGAGTTTAGGGCCCCAAATCTCTTTCCTCTTCCGCTTCGATTATCTCCCATCAGTTTTGTTTTTTATGTTTGGCCAGTATTGAACAAGTGTCAAACCACGGCCTGCATCCGCAGTCCTGACATTGCGATGATAGGTGGCCATCCCGATAGTTGTTGACGATAAGGTTGTGTTCCCCGAGTCTATCGTTCAGGCATCTGGCATCTGCACGTTTGTCCTACCTATTTCTTTCCACATGTTAACGGAATCTGATGTACAACAACCTCAGCACGAGCGACAAACGGACTTTGTGCTTTTTCATACTAGCCAAGCGAGGCAATGCGAAAGGGTTCGTCGAATCACTCAATCTGGCGAGCTTTTCCGGCGCAGAAAAGACAACCTTAGTATTTTTGCGGCTTGCTATTTTCTTCAGTTTTATGCGCTGTCTTGTGCACATAAGGCACGACTGCAGTCTTTTGTTTTCTTCTGGCCTCATCTGGACAGGAGTTAACCTTTGCTCGAAGCCTTTTATAGGACCACCTCCGCTACCGAAACGCTTAGCGGAGGTAATCCTCTGGCGGGCGTTGATCAAATATAAAGCTCGGCGCTAGAGAGATGGCGTCCTGCCGTCGCTGGGAGACGTTAAAAACCCGCAGGGACACAGAACCTGCTCGAATGGCTCGTGATTCGTTGACGTTCAAAGCCACTGCCGTCGGTCGCTGCTCTACACGGAGACAACTTTCTGTGAGAGTGAAGCCAATTCTATCGGCGCCCGTGGACTCGCGCTCGTCGGGCACCCATCAAAGCTAGTACGTGCAGTCTTCGTTTCTTTCGATATCCATCAGAAAGTTGTCACGCTTTCTTGTCCTACCTCACCAAGGTGTGTGTTTCACTTTTATCGTAATGTTTTACGCCATGCGAGGTAGATTTCATCGAGGATATACGGGCACCGTCCGCAAGGTTTTCGAGTGAGGATTCGGGAAATTAATAACCGGGCCTGCCTTCTCAGATTATAACGAAAACTGGAATATTCCTCTTCGTTGATCGCCGCTGATGTATAAAGTTGTAGAACTCCTCGCAAACTGCCATATTTGTTTGTGCGGCCGTCAGTGAAGTCGCGGAGTATTTTTTTTACTAACTGGCCAGATTGGGCGAATACTTGAGGCCAATTGAGGGGCAGCCAAACCAGCACGTTCAGAATTTGCGTCGTGGTTTTAAAAGATTTTCATCAAACCCGCCTAAATTCAGTTGTCTCCTAAAATTCGAAACAATGGTCTGAAACATTTAATCTCAAATTTCTCTTCAGAAGCTTTCCATTTTTAGTTCGATGACCATCATAATGATATGCGATCGTGCAAATAATGTTGCGAGATGCACCACAAAGCCCCCGGGTTAGAGAGATGTCCAAACAGAAGACAATGCATGTCGTGCACGGCAAAACAAAAACAAAAAACGTGCACACTTAAAAAAAAAAAGTTAACGTTGCAGCGCGCGCTACGTTTCAGTGAGGACATAAACCACGGAAAAAGCACGGCTTTTCTCCTAGTTCTTTCAAAAACGGAAACAGATTAGCTTTTCTATCTGGCAAAAAAAATATAAAAATAACGTCTCAAGGCGAACCGGAACCGCAGAGGAAACTTTCAATTTCGGAACAACAAACGTTGTGAAATGCAAAAAAAAAAAAAAATGCCCTTTTTGGGCAGCCCCTCTAGCAGTGTCACGGCATCGGTAGTAGGGTTCGTTGGACATGCAGTTTGTGGTCGTTTCTAAAGTTATCTGTAGTGTCTCAAGGCAAACTATCTTTCTGGTGTCCAAACCAATGGGTCGGTCTCACATGCAGCGAAGCGCTGATGTAGCGCTCCTCACATGCCCAGCACATCGTCTGCCATGAACAACAGTTTTGACGGTGGAACGCTGGGAACGCTGTCAGCATGGCTTAGCGCGAGTAAGCGCTATTGAGGCCCGCTGCATGTGTGAACAGGCCTTAAGAGGATATTTGACATTACAAAAATTTGATTTTTTACCTACCAGTGCCTGATGAGAAGTCTTGTAAAGGTGTACAGAGAACTTTCGGGTTTCCAACTGAAACGAAACTATTCTTTTTTTAGATGGAGTAGTCATTTATATGGAGAAGCCTGTTTCTACAGCTGTACGCTACACAATTTGTTTAGCAACGGAGGTATGTTTTTTTGTCCCTATGTATATACTAATTGGTTCAAAAGCATATAGATATGTATGTTCCGCTAATTTGACCGATGAATGTAGGAAAAACCTGCAACAGGCGCATACCTACAGCGTTCTTGTGAGTAGACTTAAGTTTTAAAACATATTGTTCGTCAATGTTTGGGAGTATTATAGACGACAAAAGAAGGTCGTGAAAGACAATAAAAACAACCCGGGCCTTTTTGTATTGTTTTATATGCCTCTATTTTGATTTTATAATTCAGTCATCATACAGGTTCAAACATCTAGTTTGAAAATGCATCGAGATAACTAATTGAAATACTAATCTGTAATTTTAACTGAACAAAAACACTTGTCGCAAATAGAGTCGTCCAGTAATGCTTTCACAATCGATCTATTATATTCGTATATAGCATTTGTTCATTAGTGTGATGTTTTCTTGTTAAAGATGTTGCTTATAAGTTTTTACGCAGAATAATGAACTGTTTGGTGGTTTCTAGGTTGATTGCCTTTATGTTGTTCCACTTCATATTGTACATTTTGTAGATATAGCAGCTTTCTGCTGTGTTGTTCATAAATTGAAGTGTGCACCTTCCTTTTTTTTTTATTTATACACGTAACGTCCTGTTTGGTCCACACTTTGTTTCCTATCTCACGGTACTTGAACGCAATAAATAATCCGCCTTTGTCCATCCAGATAAAAAAGAAAGGAGATGGTAGCTTTGTATCTCAGAAAAAAAAAACACATCGATGCTACTATACTTGTCATCGGTGCCTATTAACTGGCCCCCTTATTTTTCTCGCATTTTTTTATACGGCATGTTAAGCCCAAGAGCGACACCCCTCCCCCTCCCCCCTCTTCTTTCCAGAATGTGACGATACGTGAGTAATGAACTGTTCCCATGTTTCCTAGTAGTCGCCTTTCCCCAATCTAAAACCTTACATCACCACAAAGAAAAGCTAATTATTATTGACTGTACCCCAGTAGGAGTTAAATCTGCAGCTCCTGCTGTTTAGCCAGCAAACGCTTTCCTTTGGCTCCTTTCCCCTTTCGATGAAGTTAAATTTTCGCTCCTCTGCCTGTTGCTGTCGCCCTTCCGCCTGCACCTGTATTTTCGCGGCTATCGCTTTCCGTGCTTCTGCACTCGACTGTGCATCTTCCCGATACCACATTTTTTGAACGGTGGTCCTCTCCTGCTAACTCTTCCTCCGCCCGGCGTTCTAAGAACTCAATCTAAGCGGTCTGATGTCTTCTTATGTCTGCACTCAAAAGTAGTGAATGATGAATATGGTACATTGATGCGTTTTACTTTGTAGAACTCTCTGTTTTATACAGTGTCTTAAAGAGGTACGGAAACAAAATGACGTGAGCGCGAGCTCTCAGCCCCTCGCTTCAAAATCGGCCAGCGAGAAGCCTAATGCTTATCGCGCTCGTGTCGTCTAGGGTGCCTTCATGTGCGCTTTGCTTGGGGTGATGACATATGGCCATTTTGTTTCCGACTCTTCTTTTTATTTTTTTCTGAAGCACGTGAAAAAGCGTGTCCTGCACGCGCTCGTGGCGCTGACTGTGCTACGGCGACATTTTGTTTCCGGCGATTTCTTTGTATTTTTTCTGTGAGCGCGTGCTGTCGGCATCGGGTACTACAAAAAGTGGCATCACCCTAAACAGAAGGCCATTGAGGCACGCTAGTGTCGTCAAGAGTTCTTGCACGGTCAAGGGTACTGTAGTTGCGAGCCTTGCGGCTCGGTGGCGTCAACGCGTGACAATCTCGCCTAGTAGTAATATTCGAAGGCGAGAGCTCGAGGTCGCTTCTTTGAAGTGTTCTTCCGCACAACGAGCGCTCGCGCTAGAAATGCATGTCTCAAAGCCAGGAGCGCGCTTTAGCTCGCGCTTGTAGCTTTGGCTGCAGTCTCAGCTTACAAATGAGCGCAGTATAAACCCGTTAGCGTTCTCCGCCCAGTCACATTCAGGACTACGCAACTCCGCAAGCGAGCCATACTGCCGAAAACTGGCGCTGCTTCTTAGGAACTAATGACGTCGCCACATTCCAACGGAGCTTTACAGGCCGCCAGAACACGCAATTTTGAAAACTGTTTATCCGTTTTAACATTAGCTTTTTTCATTTTTTCTGCCTCCAGCCAAGAAACACAAGTATAGGCTAGTGTTTCTGGGCTACCGGTCCAACATAGACCATATATAAACAAAGAAATGAATGCAAAACATTTCGTTTTCGTACCGCTTTAAGGCTTCTTGGTGTGCTTGTGTTCGACTTGCAAGCAGCGTCAAATTAATGCGCCAGTGCACGAGATCGTCCCCAGTGCAGCTCTTGGAAGCAAATTGCGGAGCAGCACTGAAATGAGCGGGTTTTGAAAGCGAACGGTGGCGGACGACTCGCTCGCGGCACGTGTCTTTCGCGTTTGCGCAACAATGGTTGGCGGTACTTGTAAGGAACACGATGCGGGAATTTTATCAAGGGGCTTTCCAGTGACCGTGGAAGATGAGCGCGAGCTGATAGCGGGTGTCGACGGCGCCTTCGTAACGTGCACCCTATACCTTCATAGTTCCCACTCATAGCAGATGATAAATGTATGCTCGTAATGAGCACGCACTTTGAACCTTTTAACGGCGTATGAAAATATGGCGTCCCGGGAAAACCCCCGCATCACGGGAAACACTATACTTCGTTTCAGCTTGGGTCCAGACGCAGGCGATGCTACAAGCGCGAGCTCCGGGCTTTCAGCGTCACTGCCAAGCACGCGCGCTCGTGCAATGCAAGCACTGTTCAGTGCCACACGCTCGCGCTCGTAGCATCGGCTGCGTCTGGATTCAAGCTGAAACGAAGTATAGTTGTAAGTCCGGCTACTTGACGTCAGTTGCTAACGACAACTTAGATGGTGCGTGTAAAAAGAAAAGTTGAAGCTTGAAGGAATCGCGTTCTTAAACCTACCCCGTCAATATCGACAGCCTAACATTACCCTTGTTTACGTTGATGAAAGAAAAAGTTATCCATCTGAAGACGTAATAGACTACATCTGGCCAACCACGACGACGCTTACTGGTCGCGCAAATCGCCACTATTCCTTCTTTTTTTACATTTAAGTCTGTTTTATATTTTGCTCCGGGTTCACTAGTACTAGACCCGTTTTCACCCCAAGAAAAAAAGGAAGTTTTGCTCAATGTCCATACGCTGCGCACAGTAGTTCTTACAAGATTTGGTTGTAGGAGGCAGGAGCGATGCTTTTGGCGTTTGAAGCATGTACGTCTTGATAAGATAACATGTATCTAATCTAAAATGCATCTACTTATATCTCAATTCTCAGCATAAAAAGGAACATTAATATTGCTCCGCGAGAAGCCGTACTTTTCTTTTTTTTTACTGCGGTCCTTGATGTGAAAACGAGTGTAGAATCCATTGAGTGTTGGCGCTAGTCTATCCTCCTATCTCCAGAGATACGGACGCCTCGGGGGAATATGAGCTGAGGACGACTCGATAGCTCAATATCGCTGATTGTACGGAGCTCTTCAAACATGGCTGGAAGGCTTTCGTCGTGGGCTGGCTTGTTTATACTCGTAGCGGCGGCTCATGTCTTCCTCACCTACGGTAAACAGGTGAGTGCTTGGAGTTTGGCGGAATGGCCATACCTTGTACTTTTTCTGAACGTGTACAATGACGCCCTAAACGGTGCCTCTGCATGTTTGCTAGAGTTCGTCGGACCATTTTTTCTAGCACCGTCCAACGATACGGGACCGAGAGATCGAGTTCGCGAGGCGATTTGATTGCGCGTGCGCTTGAGCAGGAAAAGCACATTCTAAAGAGGCACCACGTTCTCGGAACGGCGTGTTCTTTCCGTAAAATATACATGAGTTTCACGTGAAGTCAATGCACCATACCAATGGCAATTTCTACTTGTTCTTGTCGAGCAAAGCAAACCTGGTGGTGCGAACTACGTGCGCACGGCAGCAAGCCACCTTCATAGTGGCTGCTGCTGGGACGCTTACACCCTGCCAGACTGACGCCCCAAAGCTCATTTTACATTAACTATCCTTTCCGCTAAAGGATATTCTGACTAAAGGAGCTGCTGTCACACGGCCGGCAAAATGCTATTTACCACCGATATTGATTCTCTCTGGGACTGGCTACATGAAATTAAAAGCGAAACTAAGGATATTATTCTAAAAATTTATAGTTCTTTGAAACATTACAAGTTAATGCTTCTTTTACGGGCTAGTTCTTGAAACGCAAATAATTCAAATATTAATGAAAAGGAAACATTCGGCAAGAAGCTTTGGTGTCATAGCAGGACACTGGCAACCACGATAGTCTATTAAATATAGCAGCGCACTAAATTATTGCCTGCTTACTGAAACCTATAAATCATTGAAAACTACCATTTTCCTGTAGGTAAAATCTGAAGATTATTTATATCAGAGTTTAATGCTTTATTGCAGCAATACATAGCTTGCAAGCGTCGCCATTGCGTAGGTAACGACGGTTGTTTCTACTTACTGGTTTCTTCGAAGTACAACTATGTGCGGTGCGAAGCTAACACGGTGAACCGAACAGCTCGCGGTGCATAAAATACTGGCATGGCCGCGAATGACGTCAGATGCAAGCTACGTATAACCGAAAGAGGAGTGAGCGCGCGTACGAGTTGTGAGTAGCCCGAGACGCGTGAGGAGGGTAGAAGTACAGATCGATCTCTGACTATTACCACCTCGAAGACAAGGCCTGCGCATGACGTCATCTTGAGTGGATCCCCGACCCGCCTTAAGCGGCAAACAGGCTGAAGCTTGTCGAGGTATGAGCCACGTGCGGCCGTGACTACTTGAGCGCAAGCTGATAGCGAAGCTTCCACAGTTCATTTTGCAGCGTGCAGCGCGACACCACTACCTAAGAGTGCCGGTGCTGGCAGTCGAGACGTGCGCAGCGGGCGCTTGTTCTGAGCATGACCACAGAACAAGGCGATGGAGCGAACGTATTGTTAGCGACAATGTTGCTCATCCCGGAGCTGCACCTAAAGAAGAGCGGAGCTGAGATTCTACTAGTGCTGACGCTTAGAGGAGTGGCAACGCGCACGCCTGTACTCCTAGGTGATATTGCTCTGGCTTGCGGTTGAGATTGGCAAACTTCAACGAAAGCTTTGCAAAGGGTACGGTACCGCCATCCAACGCCTTAAAAAAAAAACAATGTTGCGGTCAGTCTTTCGAGTTTTATACTGCGTCTCACCCCAGCATGGACTAACCGTCAAGGCGGTGCTAGCGCGAGCGGCCAGCCTTGACTGCCTTGACTAGAGCGCTTCCTGCACGAGCGCTCATGCAGCCGCCGCGGCTTCATTCAAAGCGACTAGCTCGCGCTTTAGCACGCGCGGCTAACAATAGTTCATACTAAGGTGAGACGAAGTATAATCCCAGGGAGACGAAATGATGCGCCAGCCGCCTCAATGCCGTTAGCGCACTACTGTCGAGAGTACTTCCTTTGAACTAAAAAAACGCTAGCGAGCTCCTTTCCCGAAAATGATGCTTTAGGGGAAGCAGCATTTGCGGTGCCGTTTGGCACGAACTCCTTCTCCTTTTAGGAGGTTTTCCTTTCTACTAAGGGCGCTTATGCGGTCCGTCTGACAGGAATATTATATATTTCTTTTCAGGGGCTCTTAAAGCTGAGACTGCAGCCAAAGATACAAGCGCAAGCTAGACTCACGCTCCTGGCTTTGAGACGGGCATTTTTAGCACGAGTGCACGTTCTGTGGAAGAACGCTTCAAAGCAGCAACCTCGAGCTCTCGTGTTTGTGGCATGGGGTGCAGTCTCAGCTTAAGAGTGAAGTCTTCGTGCGTATATGGCGCTTGATTTGCTCGCTTTGCGAGGCGACGAACACGCGCCTGCTGAGCAGCGGAAATCGCACGCTGGGCTGTGGATTTGTAAACACTGGAATGATATACAGAAAGAAGTATTCGCGGTATCGCCGCCTGGTGCAACATTTTCACAACCCTGAGTGAAGATACTTCAACTTCCTCTGTAGGGGCAAACACGTAGCTTCTATTC
This sequence comes from Ixodes ricinus, assembly GCA_037355805.1. NCBI lineage: Eukaryota > Metazoa > Arthropoda > Arachnida > Ixodida > Ixodidae > Ixodes > Ixodes ricinus. The sequence continues at coordinate 193,392 of JAZHYW010007883.1, read as the reverse complement.
CCTATGAAAATTAAGACATAACCGCATGGGTACCACGTGCATTATCCATAGTAAAGAAAACAGAAGCGACCCTAGCGAGCTTCTCTCCGCGAATATAAATTTTAAAAAAGCGCGGAGAAGGCGCTGTGTAACCGAGCTTTCGGATGCGCGTCAGAAGATCCCCAGGTGGTCGAAATTAGTCCTCAGTCCTCCGCTGGAGCGTGCCAGATGCCCGTCGTTGCTCTGGCGTGTAAACCTCCCAAATTTGACTTTTTTTTTTTTATAGGTAAAGAAGGATACAAGTGTCCGCAGTGCTGACAAAGACACAGGCGCGTGATGCTAGCTTAAAAGGATTGTCCAATAAAATGTTGTCTTTCAAAAACACATTAAATTATATCGCCATTGCATTTAGGAATATCATCCGCACTATATCCGAATTTCTTAATCCTCCATCGCACGAGTAATTCAATTTTACACAGAACCCCACTGCTCAGATCGCACCCGCAAAACAAACAGCGTTTCGTTGGCAACAGCGGAAGCACTGACGTAACACCAGGCAAAAGAGAGCCGCCTCAACGTTTGTATGCTGTCTCAGTAAAATAGCCTCGTTCTAACCCTTACAAAAATGTATATCTGGCCAGATCTGAAGATTTCAGATATGGCCATATAAAAAGTTGGCCACATATAACCTGATATGGTATATCTGCCAGATATAACCTCATAATGCAGATATAGTCTGATATCCCTAGGCTAGGTATGGAAATTCCAGATCTGGCCAGACATATCAGAAGGGCAGAAGCCTGAAATCAGCACTTTATATCTTTTTATTGCCTGCGATTCTCCCAAGTGCCCCGGTCCGCACTCGAGGAATTACGTGACCTTGCCGAACTTGCTTGAATCGCTGGACAATCCCTTTAACAAAATGCTTTGTTTGTGCGGGAACTCGCACATAGGGGCTGTTTCCAAAGCCACGAGTTTGAGCCCGTGACTCCATCCGCACGACAGATGCTTAATAAATGGCAGTGCAGAGGGATATCAACATAACGTTGATCCGCCATTTTGTTGTTAGATGTAATCGCGATGAAACTTCTGTGCCATTCTTTGGACTACGCATTTGAGGCTATCATGTGATTCCTATGATCGCCTTCGGCACGCGCCAGCCAGCGCATTCCCACAAACGTTTCGTATAAATTACGTCAGTAAATTCGTTCCTGAACTATCACTATTACTACTCACTCTTGTATAACGCGTTTTTTTTTTTTGGTTAGTCGCGGGAAGCACGTGTTCTGGAGAAAGGGACTGCAGTCAGATGCACCATAAATACAAAGATAGGGCGAGGGGGAAAGGGCGATGCACGTAGGAAAGCTGGAGTGGAGAGGGCCGACTCCCTTTCCCCAATGGCTTTTCTAGTGCGCGCCCTTTTCCCTTGCGCTCGGTCTTTCTTATGTTGTATCAGACTAATGCCGCATGAAGACAGAAATATAATTATTCTGTAATTATGTGTTTTTTTCTCGTGTGCAGTACCGGCGGTCCTTCGTCATCGATTACGAAAACAACTGTTTCCTGAAGGATGGCGAGCCGTTTCAGATCATTTCCGGTTCTATGCACTACTACAGAACACTTCCGCGAGCAATGGGAGGAAAGACTCGCCACAATGAAGACCGCGGGCCTCAACACCGTTCAAACGTAAGAATCATTAATGCATGGCGGTCCTTGATTACTGAATCCGCAGGAACGTTGCACTTTATCATCACCTGGGCTACTTTTGATTTGTTGTGACTCTATTTCTTCATGTTCTCCAACCTGTGAAACATTCTCCTCGGAATTGTCACCAACATTTGGCATTATATTTTTTCCTTCTTAGAACGCATTGACATTCACAAACACCGTGTCAGTTTCTTTTTGTTTTCCGGGAACAAAATAATTTGAAAATCTTAAAAAAAAACAAAAAACACGAGCTTTTATTTTTTAAGGAAACGGATGGTCTCGAGCGAATTAAATAAGCTAGGTTTTAAAGTAACGACTCAACTGATCTCAATGGCAATTGCTGGATCGCGTTCGCCCGCTTCTGCGAATGCGGTCACTGGCGGCCATCTTTAGGTAGATTTATATTACCTCTAGCCAAGATACAGACTCCTGCAGCCACTGTCATCCATCCGTAGCAGACAGCGTTTTGGCCGGTGTGGTGGCAGGCTGCCGTCAAAGATAAGGTAGGTGATATTTCGTACTTGATTGAAATTGTTTAACGAAACATGTTTTAGAAACCCGGCGTGAGCGGTAGCCCGATCTTTGAGGACCCGGTGAAAGTTTCACGAAATCGCAGCACCGGGTGAAAAAGCAGCTACAGCCGCATCGAAAGTCGCATCGAAATTAGCATCGAACAGCAGACGCCGGTACAGAGTCTGCTTTCAAAGTAGCTGCGCTGCTTTCCCCCGGTGCTGCGCTTTCATGAACTTTCGCCGGGTCCTCAAAGATGAGGCTACCGTTCACGCCGGGTTTCAAGAATCTGCTTCGTCGAACAACTTCAATCAAGCACTAAATATCTCCTACGGTACAGTTGTACTAGATCTATGGCTATCTTATTTGCATGCCTGCCGCCATTACGCTGTCCGCCATATTACTATGATGGCTAGAGATGATATAACTCTACCTAAAGATGGCCGCCAGTGACCGCATTCCGGTCCATAGACGGAGCTGGTCAAACGCGATCCAGCAAATAGACATAGAGATCAGTGGTACATCGACCTTTCAGCGATCTTGGTACTTCAATTCACGGTTGCCAGTTATATCCTGAACCTCGGCTGAAAATCGCACGAAGCGTTATTCCGTCCTCCAGAAATGTTAAAACATTCTGCGACAGATAGAAACGCCGAAACGAAACGCTTCTCTGTACTTCTAGAACAGAGGTCGGCAACCTTTGCAGCGGCGGGCGAGTCGCCACGAAGCCGACACGGGAGGGGGCCAGACGGCAAGTCGCGAAGGTGGATGGAGGGGGACAGGCGAAGAAAAGACGAGAGGGTGGTGAAGTCATTCTCCTGCCCAAGTTGAGGATGCCGGACAATGCCAATTTGAAGTGCTCCTTGTACTTGTCTAACCCCATTTTAGAGTAAAAACTGCCATGTGGTCCTTGAGTCTGTGTAAGGAAGCGGCGGAGTGTGGGATGCTCTTCCGGTGTAGTGCCTGGGGCCGCATGAAACTGCCTCGCGGGTCGCGGGTTCCGGCCCCTGCTCTAGAAGATTTGTGTTACTCCTACCCCGAGTGTAATAGGTAAGGAAGACAACATGACCTTGCCGAGTCCGACTCCCGACTGTTCGATGCTCGGACATTCGAGACCGAATGTTCGAAATACCGAGGGTAATAGGTAGGCAGACCGCGTGGCCTTCCCGACTGACTATCGCACTCTCCGGCTAAGCAGCTGTCACACCGATGACCTCGACGCTCGCTGCTGCTTTCTCGATGCTCGTTCTTTCTTTTGTTTCTGCCACAAGTTCGCCGATTAAACCTTTATTTTCACTAGATGCAAGTCGATCCGTTTCCATTCGCAACGATATCGTCCCAGCTTCCTGGCATGCTATCTAAAATACCAGAAAGTTGCATTCCTGAAACGCAACGATCGGCAATTGCGCCCTCTCCACATCAGGCACCAAAATGGCCGCGGTCACAAAATAATCAGGAAAGGGGGAGCCCATGCTCTAGGCGTAGCTTATTTAGTTTGTCTAGGGCGGTCCATCGAAACGCTATTGAACTTTGGCATTCCTGTTATCTTCATAAAAAATTTAAAAAAGATGAGCTGTTTTTTTTTTCTTTCTGTTTAAGCTGCTTTTGAAATATCGTTATAAACGGCCGGATCCTTGCTGAGGCTGGCCATAATATAGACAGGCAAAACCAGCGTCTTCATATAACAAGCATTTTAATCGAAACTGCATTTTAGTGGCAGGTTTCACACCATAGATCTTTTCAAAGCGTACTTACACCCATAATTTAAAAACAAAATAAACAACATACATAAGATTTTAGCAACGATGCAGGCTGGGCGTAGCCGACGGTAAGATATGGTGTTACTTTGGACAGATGGCAAATAAGGGGCATTCTTTGAAAGCATTAAGTGAATCTAGACACACACAGCCATTATGGCAAGTGTCGTAACGACCGTGAGTGCCTAGATCTAATTTTTCACGCGGGGCTTGTTTGTAAAGTGTGACGTCGAGTAGCTCGAGAATTCCCATCTGGCAACTTCTGTTCTCAAAACTCCAAATAGAGCATATTCATTCAACGACAAAGTCAGCAGCAACATGCATTGTAGCAAGGAAGTTCGTGTCCCCTATGCCTCTAATGGCGAATTCCACTTGTCGTTTTGGATGATTAGCCTGAATCCACTAGGGTGCATGCAATCCGTGCGGAGCCAGCGCGCCTCCCACTCCACCGGCGGAAGATGACAAGCCTACGGGAGTGGCCGACTGTCCTCTCGACATTCTCCATCGCGCTGGGCTCCGTCATTTGCGGAAACCGCCTGCGTGTTCCGAGCCGTCGTCGGCCGCCCGCCGTTCCCGTCATGCTCGGCGAGGCCGGAAGTTGCGTGCCCCCAGAGATCGGCTTCCGCTCGGCACCGGGAAAATCAGCAGAGCAAGATCTGGACGCTCCGAACCGAGATCCAGAGTCGGCGCTGCGTCAAAACGCCGAGCGAAGGACATCCAGGTTGATCCCAAACGACCTGTGGCGGACGCGCTCAAGTCACTCCTGGACGCGCCAAAACGACCAGTAAAATTCGCCTTAATTCTGTAGGCAATGCGAAAATGAAAGCATCTTGCACTCAACATGCACCCACCAAAGTCAAAGTGAGGATGAAGTGTCCCCGGCGTGTTCTCCCACTACCGAGGTTTTCTACGTGTGGCAGAGTCATTGACAAGATGAGAACGGCACGGCATCTATTTTGAATACCCGCGCCTTTAGCACGCGCCCGTTGCATTCCGCTGCTCAGGAAACGACCGAGTGATATCGAAGGTACGATGCTTGCGATGGAAGTGGAACAACCGATGGACCACCCTGCAGTTCACAGCCTGTCAGCATAGAGTTAATATAGTATTCTAGAGGGAAAAGTCCCGTGCATTCGGGCCGCTTCGTAACGGCGGGGTATAGACGCAGACTTTGGCGGTCCCAGTTGGTGGACCTGATGGGCCCATATCGCTAACGACGTCGCAATATGTAAAACAAAAAAACAGCACATAAAATCACCTTCTAGGGTCTGCACCTTGTTCATCTCTAGCTTGCTTTGCAAGGAAACACCGGAATCTCGCGTTGTATAAAAGTAAATAAAGATGGCACGCGGTCAAGCAACTTCAACTCGTCGCGTCAAAACAAACACGCCTAGTCTTTAGTCTGCTTTTATTTTTCCTCCGCTCTTCTGTCGCTCTCTTTCTCGTTCTTTCTCTCGGAACCGCCAATGTCAGCGCCTAGGATTTGTGACGTTCTGATCCCGTTTCACTCTCCCTGCATGTCATTGTCCGTAGTGTTATTGGTCTCAAACTCTTAGTGCCTAAACGGAGCAAAATATTGCAGACAAAATCAAACCGACGTTTCTAAAAAAAATGTTAGTGCCTCAACATGATTAGCCTTGAGTCTTCTCAAAACTATAGTCGTTGACAGGATGAGAACAGTAGGGCAAATATTTCGAATGCCTGGCCTGCGGCGTGCGCGCGCTGCCTTCCACCATGCATTGGCTGAACTTGCACATTTGAAGCTCACGACACGCAGAAGTGGTATGGAAGGTAGAAGGCTTGGCGCTGGGCGCGGACGATAGAACAATCTCCCTGCCGTTTTCATCCCGTGAGTTACTCTTTTTTCAACACCTATCGTAACAATTGTCCGTACACGCGTTGTGCAAAACGCTCGTATACGTTTAACCACAGAGGCCGACTAGGAGCTGTGATGCTTCGATTAGTTTCAGGAGTAGCGGTCCTGCGCTTATACTGTTTTGTCCTTGTCTCGACTTTATTCCAGCTACATCGAATGGAGGAGTCACGAGCCTGAGAATGGACATTTTGACTTCGAGGGCCGACAAGACTTTCGTGAGATTCATTAAAATTGCCGAACGCCTCGGGTTCCTCGTAATCCTAAGGCCGGGTCCTTTCATCGACTCCGAGCGAGACATGGGAGCTGAGAAATGGACGCGGTCGTCTACGTTTTTACCCGCCTCGCTTTTGTTAAGCCACGTTTGATGTATTAAGCTTTAAGCAGCTGAACATTATGTCACACTAACACTGCGCAGATGCATCATACAAAAGGGACGGTGTTTGCAGCAGGCATAACGACCGAATCATCTGTGGACACGCCTCAAGCAAGTTTGAGGCATCTTTGTGAAGGGTCTAGAGCAGGGGTGGCCAAACCGCGGCTCGCGAGCCGCATGCGGCTCTTTGCCGGTCCCAAGTGCGGCTCGCGGATCCCTCGTAAGCCCCCCCCCCCGCCTTTTTCTGCGTTTTCCCAGGAAAAAAGAAGGGATTTCAGGCAGAGTAAAGTAGGGGCTCGCGGTTTGGCAGCCTTGTACCCCCATAAGTACTGTAGTACAGCCTTGTGCACTCATACGTGCAGTCAGACTCTAAACAAAATTTAAATTTGCCCCCCCCCCCGCGGCTCTTAGAAGTTTCGTGGTTTCGTTTGCGGCTCTTAGGCCAGGTCAGCCTGGCCACCCCTGGTCTAGAGATCCGTCACAAAGGCAACATGGTACTAATAACATGGGAAGGAAAGAGAGACACAGCCAGTAGAGATAAAACGAGGTCTTAGACAGGGATGCGCTTTGTCGCCATTGTTGTTCATGTTGTATCTCCGAAGATTAGAGGAAAATTTCGGAAAAAGCAATCTTGTGTTTCAAACCTTTGACACGACAGACAACATAAAAAGATCAAACAGTCATTATACCAGGTCTGATGCGTGCAGATGACATTGTGCTAATCGCCGATGGCAACATAGAGCTTCAGTTCTTAATGAGTATATGGGACGCAGAGGGCCACACGTTAGGCTTAGGATTCATGTAGTGACAAACCAGCGGTCATGGTGTTCAATGATGACGGGATGAGCAGAGCTAAAGGTTCAAGGATTAGAGGTTGAGCCAGTCGATAAATACAAGTGTCTAGGAGTCTCGAGTAACTAGGGTATAGAATACGTCAATGAACATGCAAAGCTTGTAACTGGCGAAGCGCAACAGAAATGCAGCTATAATGAAAAGTAGAGCACTGTGGAACTATAACAGGTAAGAGCGTGGTGAGGAAATCTCGGAAAGGAATTATGGTTCTTGAGCCTCAATCTGTAATGGACAGATTAGTCAAGACAGTGCGCCTGCAAGCCAGGCCTCCCTTTATCGCACATATCACATGGCAGTTATAAAATATTACATAATAGTGGTAGAAGCAAGTGAGAAAATATGAAAAAGTATTTGGGATGCCTCGATCAAAGTGGCAGCTTGGATACGCTGAGGCCTCCCGCGAGATTCTTTTGCAAGCAACATTGGCCACACGACTGCACGCCGATGCGATGATGATTCAGATCTAAGCGGGCCGGTGTGGCTGTGTCGCTAAGGTAGTGAACCTGCTGGAAGGAAGGACTACCCAAAGGATTATGCCGTATTTGTTTTTGTGGAGCTCTTATCTTCGTGCAGCCGAGTTGCGATCCGACGCAGAAAGCTTGAGCATGCATCCTTTGCGTATAGTCCGTGTTAAAGTAAGATAAAGTTTAGGTGCATCAAATAAAGTCTCTGTCTTCTTACAGGGAGGCCTGCCCTATTGGCTGCTGAGCGAGAACAACACGGTCAGACTTCGATCCAGCGATGAAAGTAATCCAGCTGTCCTCACCTTGGCGAAATTCTGTCTGAACACTTTGAACATTTGAGTGTTCATAATAATTGGCGCTCGAACTTTTCACGACCCAGGAGCAGTTTGTGTGCGCGAGCACACGTAACGAAATTGATGTCACAGTCCCCTATTCACGCTTAAGATGTCAGTAAAATGTGCTTCCGGACAAAAGATGAATAAATACAAGATTTTCATATCCGCAAGTGAAAGCTACGTGCTTGTTAAACCAATTACTCGCCTATTTTTTACACCAGACCCCACTGTGGGAAATGAATAGCCTGTCTTTATTCTCCTTTTCCCCCGGAGGGTGCGCGTTTCACTGCCTAAGCGTGAGTGGAAATCTATGACGTCAATTTCGTTGCGTCTGTTCGCGCACACTGGCGGCGGCTGGCTGGTGGCAAGATTGTGTGCCACTTATTATGAATGCTGAAATGTTTGGTTCAGCATCCCTTTAATCATTGTAGTGAAGGAATTTCAAAGCCTGTTCACACTAGCGCACATGAAGACACCCTAGTTCACACCTGCAGCGCAGCGCTTCAAGCATAGCGCTGACCTCGCGCTAAGCGCGTGTCCGAAGGAGCGTTCACCAGCTTTGTATCGCGCCGGCAAAACTGTTGCTCATCGCAGACGATAAGTAGCTGACGACACATGCGCAGCGCTACATACGCGCTTCGCTGCATGTGAGAACCGGTCCTCACAGTAGTCCGCATAGACTGAAGATCAGGTGGCACGCGTCTTTGTTAAACGTTCGATTTTCTTCCGATGGGTGGGCTCCAGAAGACTCACTGCAACAAAACTGCATGCCGGTTCTGGAGATGATCACGTCATCGACCAATGACGCGATCATCTTCAATTAATCGAGTTTCTTACGATTGGACCAATCTTTCTGTACACCCGTTAACTTAAGCAGACTCCTAGTTCAGAAGTCAAACGTTAACGAGAATCTATTTGTTGGGGTCTCTCGAAAGATAGCAACCTTTGAGTCTAGTTTTTGAGTTCGAACAATTACAACAGAAGCAACCTAAAACAGAGCTTCAATCGAACGCCATTACTTTGGTCCAATAAAACTAGAAGTGGTTTCACCTTAACATTACAGCAAAATTCTGCAGTAGAAATGGCCGGTGTGTCGCATGAAATTACGGAGAGAAAAAAATGCTCCGCTTGGTTTGAATTTTCCTTTGCACCCGGAAGAGAACGACGAAGCTCTAGCAGTTGCTGAGGTCGAACGTTGAAACTAATTATTCGACACGAATTACTGCAGGCATTTCAGTTAACTCTAAAATACACGGGGAAAACGAATGGGCAATATATATTTTAGAGCGCAGCTCTTAGGCGCCCGTTTCCGACTTGAGCGGCGTCGGCGTCGCCGTCGCCATCGGCGTAACCGCGCGGTGCATGATGGGCAAATTTCCCTGCTAAATTTAGCGGAAAATTTTCCCCGCTAAATTCATAGCGGAAAATTTCCTGCCAAATCTAGCGGAAAATTTCCCCGCTGAATTAGCGAAAAATCATCTGCTCCAAATCTAGCGGAAAATTTTCCTCCGCCAGAATTTAGCGGAAACTTCCCCGCCAAATTTAGCGGAAAATTTTCTCCGCCCCCCGCCACGTGACCCCCCCCCCCCCCCCTTCCCCGAGGTCACGTGACCCCCTCCCCCGTGCACTTTCCCTCCCTCCTCAAGAGCTGCGCTCTGATTCGGCGTTACAGGGAGTTGTAAACGGCTTTCACTTTTTTCTCCTGTTTTTATATCTTTAGGGTACCTGAAGTATGTGGACCGGTACTTCTCTAAGCTGCTGCCGCTTCTGAAGCCACTTTCATCTCCAACGGTGGACCTGTTTTGATGCTCCAGGTGAGAGGAGGCTATTGGAGTTCAACACTATAGTACGTTCCAACTCAAGAAGGTAGGGCGAGGGGAAGACGGGCCGAGGACGGAGGAAGCATACGAGACGGAGAGAGGGGGAAACCTCCTTCTTTCCTTAGCGTTCCGTCTGCTTCCTCCTCCGCGGCCCGCCTTACCCTCGCCCTACCTTCTTGAGTCGCAGACGACTACAGTTGCATGATAGGTAAAAAGCGTGCTTGGCCGTATGACATATACAAAGTGTCACAAAAAAACATTGCACCCTAATTTGTTTGCAAAAATCAAAAAGCTTGACGGATCTTGTAGCAACTTTTCTAGTAAATGTCTTTAACTGGTCACATTGTTGTGCTAAAATATCAAGTCGGAACTCCGAGTACAAAGAAAATAAGAAATAATAACTGAGTTTTTTCAACGGCGGAGCGGCAGCTGTCGGGGAGACACCGAACGATTCAGCCATGTTTCTTTACCTTATCGAGAGATGGCGCTACGGATTCACTGGACGCTGACTGAACGAAAAGCGCGCTTTTATCCGAGTTTTTGTTTCCGTGAGATATTTGCCAAAAATAAAGTTGTTTAAGCGTTCAGTTAAGTTTCACAAGTGCAGAAAGTGTCACGTTATAAATATGAATAAATAAAACCACCAATGTCTGCTCCAGAAATGACGTACCTTCGTCTGCGACGGTTCTTGTTTCGTGCATCGTCTGCCTTCGCAGTTTGACATTCGTGCTTTTGCCTCAGTGCGTTAACTCTCATTTGCTATTATTGTTCCTTTCTTTTATTTTGTTCAACGCCTTACCATGCAACAACTGAGCTCCAAGGAGAGGTTCCAGGTGGTTTTCTGGTACACAACAACTGGAAGCTTCAAGCAAGTCCGAACAAAGTACCGGGTCGCCTTCAACAGAAGACCACCTCTCGGCCAGCTATCATCAAGTAGGTGACAAGATTTGCCCAAGACGGGAACATGACAATCAAGTCTCCGAACCGTGTAGAAACGTCGCCGAAACGAAGATAGCAGCAAACCGTTCTCGACACCTTCGAAGCGCAGCCCACCTCTCGACCAGGCGTGCTGCTCGTCAGCTCAGCAAGCCGGGGCTTCGTGTGGCGGGTGCTTCGCCGGCGAATGTACCCGTTCAAAGCGCAGCTCCTGCAAGGACTGAAGCCAGAGGACTACGCACGGCGAGTGCAGTTTTGTGAGGACGAACTGGCAGAACTGCAGGTTGTGGTTCGGCACGAATCCGCACTGGTCAACCGAACATGCTGTTCAGTCGCCGAAAGTCGTCCTGTGGTGCGGCATATGGCGAGAGGGTGTCGTCGGCCCTTCTTTTTCGATTCGAAGGTGACCGGTGACACGTACCTCAAGATGCTGGAGGAACAGATTTTACGAGAGCTGGAAGCTGCACATATGCAACGGGAAGTTTGCATATTCCAACAGGATAGGGCCTCTCCCCACTATGCGAGCAATGTGAGGGCCTGGCTCAGCGACAAGTTTCCCGGGAGATGAATGGGCTCGCGGCTTTCCGAACACTAGTCGGCCCCTCGGTGTCCAGACCTCACCCCATGTTGTTTTTTTGTTGTTGTTTTTTTTTTTTTGTTTGGGGGGGGATACGTAAAGGCTTAAGTGTACGCCCAGCGATCGAGGGCCATCCCGGAGCTGAAAGAACACATCATCGACGCGTTCGAGACCATCAGTGATGATATGCGGGAGGCCGTCTTCCAGGACTACGAGAGGAGGCTGGAAAAATGCATCGAAGTTCGCGGCGGGCACGTCGAGCTGGGAGTCTAACCGTTTTGTTTTTTTTTCTTGCGAGTGTATGTGCGTGTGAATGAGGCATTTGACCGCAACTACGAAGACCGCAGTTCAGATTTCAACGGCTCTTTTCAGAGCCACCAAATCGCTGCTTTATCGGGCGCACTCCTGGCTGCCTCTCGTGTCTCATTCAAACGTCAAACTGCGAAAGCAGACGATGCACGAAACAAGAACCGTCGCAGACGAAGGTACGTCATTTCTGGAGCAGACATTGGCGGTTTTATTTATTCATATTTATGGCGTGACACTTTCTGCACTGTGAAACTTAACTGAAAACCCAAACAACTTTATTTTGGCAAATATCCCACGGAACCAAAAACTCGGATAAAAGCGCGCTTTTTGCGTTCAGTCAGCGTCCAGTGAATCCGTAGCGCCATCTCTGGATAAGGCAAAGAAACATGGCCGTCGTTCGGTGTCTCCCCGACAGCTGCCGCTCCGCCGTTGAAAAAATCAGTTATTTTTTTATTTTCTTTGTACTCGGAGTTCCGACTTGAAATTTTAGCACAACAATGTGACCAGTTAAAGACATTTTCTAGAAAAGTTGCTACAAGATTCGTCAAGCTTTTGATTTTTGCAAGCCATTTTAACGTGTAATGATTTTTTTGTGACACTCTTTATATAAGTTTTATGCTCCTGGGTGGTTTCATTTGAAATCGAACACGCTTGTCGGGTGGGTGTTTCGATTTTTTTTTTTAAATATATGTAATTGCCTTATTCCTGAAAAAAACAAAACCGCTTTTCAAAATTTTTTTTTAGAAAATATTTCGCGTCACGAAAAATTATTGAGTGGAGCAGGGTGAAAATCGTTTTTTTACTCCGTGATTTTTCTACCCAGTTCTGTACGCTGGTATAAATACGGGAAGCATACAAAACTCACAGTAATTTTTAGTGCTTTTGTATGTTATTTTGACTTTTTTAAGTTGAAAGGAAAATAATTTTGTATTTTTGTTTATTGAGGTAAAAAATGCCAAACATCGTCTCTTTGACAATCCGAGTGACATCTTCAGAGCCTTGTAACTCATGAGTTATTATATTTGTCGCTTACCAAATACTATGCGGGTGTAGTCCTATACATGGCCTATCGACGGGCATAAGTTTAGTTTATTTTATTTTCACTGAAATTTTTTTATATAAAATTTGAAATATCGTCGAAAATGAAATTTGCCGATATTTTGAACCCACTTTATTAAAAAGGCCATTTTTTATTTCGTTTAATCTTTTTATTACTGCTGCCGATCATATGAACTTTCAATTGGCTTGATGCGATTTCCCCCTTTTTTTGTTGTATCTTCTCTAGAAGTGATCAAAATCACTCCCACGTGACAATGCAGTGACAACTTCAGAGCCTTGTAACTCATGAGTTCTTTTATTTGTCGCTTACCAAATACTATGCGGGTGTAGCCCTATACATGGAATATCGACGGGAATAAGTTTATTTTATTTTATTTTCACAAAATTTTTTATATAAAAAAATGAAATATCGTCGAAAAATGAAATTAACCGATATTTTGAACCCACTTAATCGAAAAAGGCCATTTTTTATTTCTTTCAATTTTTTTTTAGTATTGCTGCCGATAATATTAACTTTCAATTGGCTTGATGGGATTGCCCCCTTTTTTGTTGTATCTTCTCTAGAAATGATCGAAATCGCTCCCGCTTTCTCATAACGGCCAAACGCAGTTTCGCAGGGTCGGCTTTGCTGCAAAGACTAAACAGCTTATTTGTTTGTTCAAATGCAGCGGGTAAATTCATGATTGAGAACCCCTCGTGCTTGGCTGCATATTGTATTTTATAAATTTGCACCAATAATGGCAAATCAATACATTCTTTTAGTCTGGTAGTTAGTGGTGCAGCGGATGTCCCATTATCCGACGTTCTAAAGCCAGTGCACAAAGGGCGGAGAAAGCGGAACGAGCCCTTCATGTAGCCACCACCGGGGTCCTTATATCTGTTTGTGCTATCCACACACAGCTTGTAAGGCACGTACAGCACGCCCGGCCTCTTCGCGCTATAGACCCATCTCCGTTACACCCAGGAAGCATCCGGGCCATTCGGGCGCCAATCCATGATGTGTCTTGTCGCGCGCGTTCAAATGGCCATGTAATTGCCTGTTCCTTGTTGTTAAAGTGTGCGTATCAAAATATGTAACGTATCACATGCCCTCTTTGAGAAGGAAAAGCAGTTTTGCAGAACAAAAAGTGGAGGAAAAACGGACAGAGTTTACATGAACCAGAAGATAATGTTTTACAGAACACAAACACCAATTGGCGATAAATAGACACTTTTATTAATTAACGCTAATATATTTAGGATGCACGTGTAAAACAATATTTTGTTGTGCTTTAAAATAGTCCACTTCACGAGCAACGCAATATTGGAACTCCTTGACAACGGCATCGGCTTGGCCTCTGCTTGAGACGATCGAGCGCGGGAGAGCAAGCTGAAACTTTGTACCGCAGCGGTCGGATGCAGCCGAGAAGTTTAACAGCGTGGTAAGTCGAGACGGACAGAACGAAAACTGGAGCCAAAGCGAGCGAGGCTTGGTGAACCCGAGACGGTGGCCCTTCTGTTTGAAAGAGTGTGCAGTTAAAAATAAAAGCGTGTTGGGTTTGTTCAAGACTGACCGATATCTCCTGATGCCAAGAAGCAACGATTCCCACATGCACAGAAGGCAGCGAAAAAAGCAGTCACTTAATGTCTCTGGTAGACTCTCTACTTTGTCGCACCGAGCTTAATGCAAAGATTGTACAGCCTTCTGGAATACAGAAAAGCGATTTGAACGATTTTTTTATTTTAATTGGCTACGGTAGCCCTGTCTTTGGCTAGGCAACATTGATTTGGTTTGGGAATAAAATAAAGGTAATGGAACTTCCGCTGTACCGCTAACGATCGGACTAAGGAATTTCAGTTGCCATTATTAAAGTTAGAGAAAACAATATGTAGCCAAGCACGAGTGTACTCAATCCAAATGAATTTACCCGCTGCACTTGAACCCACAAATAAGCAGTATTGTCTTTGCAGCGAAGCCGATCCTGCGGAAACTGCGTTTGGCCGTTCTGGAGAAAGCGGGAGCGATTGACGATCACTTTCTAGAGTAAGATACAATGCAAAGGGGAAATCCCATCGAGCCAATTAAAATTCAAATGATCGGCAGCAATAATAAAAAAATTGAAAGAAATAAAAAGTGGCCTTTTTCGATAATAGTGGGTTCAAAATATCGCTTAATTTCATTTCCGACGATATTTCAATTTTATATAAAAATTTTAGTGAAAATAAAATAAACTAAACTTATGCCCGTCGATATTCCATGTATAGAGCTACACACCGCATAGTATTTGGTAAGCGACAAATAAAATAACTCGTGAGTTACAAGGCTCTGAAGTTGTCACCGCATTGTCACGTGGGAGTGATTTTGATCACTTCTAGAGAAGATACAACAAAAAGGAGGAAATCGCATCAAGCCAATTGAAAGTTCATATGATCGGCAGCAATAATAAAAAGATTGAACGAAATAAAAAATGGCCTTTTTTAATAAAGTGGGTTCAAAATATTAGTAAAATTTCATTTTCGACGATATTTCAAATTTTATATAAAACTTTCAGTGAAAATAAAATAAACTAAACTTATGTCCTTCGATAGCCCATGTATAGGGCTACACCCGTATAGTATCTGGTAAGCGACAAATATAATAACTCATGAGTTACAAGGCTCTGAAGATGTCACCGGATTGTCAAAGAGACGATGTTTGGCATTTTTATCTCTAAATAAACAAAAATACAAAATTATTTTCACTTCAACTTAAAAATAGTCGAATAGCATACAAGAGCACAAAAATTACTGTGAGTTTTGTATGCTTCCCGTATTTACTACCAGCAAGTACAGAACTGGGTAGAAAAAATCACGGAGTAAAAACCGATTTTCACCCTGCTCCACTCAATAATTTTTCGTGAAGCGAAATATTTTTTAAAAAATATTGAAAAGCGGTTTTGTTCTTTCCAGAAAGTGGGGCACTACATATACTTTTTTCCAGGAAAAATCGAAAGACCCACACTTCGACAAGCGTGTTCGATTTCAAATGAAAACCATTTTCCTAGGGGTTGGCAAAAATCACCTTTTGTATTTTCAAAAATATGTTTGTTTTTTTGTGTAAGGTTTGTAAAAAATAAGGTGCCGGAGAAAATCAGCTGGCTATAAGTACAATGCCACTAAAAATTAAAAAAAAAAAGATTTTTTTTTTGTATTATTGACGGCGCGAGACACGATTTAAGTCGGCAGTCACCTCCGTTCCACTTGTTTTCTTCTCTCGGCATTTCGGGCGTGTGGAGGTGGATCGGCTTGGCAATTCACGTTGAGGTGGAGAGAGTGTATGACAAATCCATGACGTCATAGACTTTGCGCACTGAACTTAAAATAAATCTCGCGCCGTCAGTATTGTTCTGATCTTTTTTTCGCGCAAAATTCATTTCCCGCACGGTGTGTCCCAACCAGACTGTTAAAAAAAAAATATATATATATATTTTTTTTGGTGTTTTTTGACGCACTTATTTCGAACCTTTTACAGCGATAGCTGTCATGGGCTCTCTCCCATGTAACCGGGCAATGGCGTCCGTTGTCGCGATGTTGCGGTTGTATAGTGCACTAGAATACGGGGTAGCGTTTGCACCGCCGCAATTCGACAATGCCTGGGGAACTTGCGAGGCTTCGCGTGTAGACCACAATCGCGGCGCTGCAGTCGACAGGGCAGCAGAAAGTCGTTGCAGTCCGCACGTGCCGCCGCATGTGTGCGTGCACGCGGTAGAACGCACAAAATACCACCATACTGACCCCACTGCCGATGCGCCAAAGTCGACACTTTCATCGCGATCATACGCCACACGCCTCACGCGAGCCGCTCCGGTCACAACACTACCCCGTTTTCTCCTAGCACACCGTAGTAGTGCTATGGTCCCTTCAACCTTAAGCTGAGACTCCAGCCAGCTACAAGCGCAAGCCAGCCCGCACCGCGCTCATGGGTCTTGAGTATAGCCTCCTATATACTCGACAAAGCCTGGCAGATCGCCACGAGAAGCGGCCACCGAAATGGAAAAGGTGGAGCGGCAGACAGCGGATGGAGAGGAGAGCCACGTGACTGGCGCCCCGCTGCGGCGAGACGCCGAAACACACTTCTCCCGAGCGAACACCTGTGTTTCGGGTCCTCGCGGCTGCAAAAGCTGTCCGCTGACGTCCAGGTTCCCCGAGAAATGGCTCTTCGATGCTCTGTGCTACCAGGTCCTCGCGCCCAAATCTGCAATCGGGCACTCCATGTGGCTCCGCCGCATCCGACTGCCGGGCTTTAGTGAGTATGAGAGGAGGCAATGGGGTCTGAGACATGCATTTCTACGGCGAGCGCTCGTTCTGCGGTAGAGACAGCAGCAAAACAACGCGACCCGAGCCTCGTGCAAACGCTGGCATCGGCGCGCGCCCACCGGAGTTGGCGTCTCCCGTTGCCATGGCGAAGTGCTGACCATAGCAGACGGACTTATCGTACGGAAGGAGACGGCGGGAGTGGCGAGATCACGTGCCTGCATACTTCGGCTCGTTCGCCGAGCTTTTCAATGGGCGGAGCGTGTAACAAAAAGAGTTATGATTTTCTCCAGCGTCTAACATTGCTCACGAGCCTCACAGGTCTAAGTACGTTTTTAGCTCACAATGTTCACGCAGTTTCTTGCAGTTGGCAACATGGGGCTAAACTACTCGATGTTGCCGCGTGTTCTACCCCACCCGATACAGCACATCGAATGATTTGTCACAAAATTGACGAACTTCTGAAACACAGTAGAAGCGTGATAAACGTAAAAAAAGACACAGTAACCTCAATCCACTCATATAATGACGTCATTTGCAACTAGCTTCGCCGGCAGAAGCCAACAGCACTACTGTCTGATGAAAAGTCTTCCGACGATGTGCACAGTGGGCCTAAAATGCCATTTTGTCTTTAATTGTTTTTGTTATGGATACGCTGCTCTTCCTTCGGGCAGACGCAACGCCGGAGGTCTCCGGGGTTTGTCGAGGCTCCCAAAACTTGTATTCACACTAAAAACCTGCCATGCCTACAACGTGTTCCTGTGTCATTCGGAGATAATTAAGGCCGGTTAACACATTTCGCGTTTTGGCTTTACCGACGGCGTTGGCACTCCGCTTGTGACTGTTTCGCGGAAGAGAAAACACCGTGACGCCATCCCTCGGGTAGCCACCAACGACATCTCATGCTGCACATAAACGTTATGCATGCTTCTTTCACCGGGTGTTGGAAATAATTATGACAATGCTACGGGCGGCGTTTATTCTTATAAACAGCGGGTGATATTTGATGCCGGAAATACCGCAGAACCTCGAGGTCTTGCTGCCACGCCAGATCGTTAAGTGGTCCAGTCCTGCTCGATGGATGGCGCCAGTGCGCCAGTAGCGGGCTCTCTCGTTGTCAGCAGTTTTAAGTGGATGAAACCGTCCCTCACACTCAAACGGAAATGTGTGAACGAGATTTCAAGCCTAGGCAGGTTATCCGGGTAGGCCGCAGTCAGCAGACGTGTTCAGCAGCCCCCATCGTACGCCTGCGGAACACAGGTTGGTGAACGAGTATGCGGAGCTACGAAGCCTGCGACTTTGTACTACGACCCGCCTGAAAGACGTGATGCGTCGCTACCTGGGCCCGAGACGCCCTGCTGTACACCCTCACCGACGGCGGCGGGAGACGACTTCTTCTGCGGTGCAGGCCGAACGACGGCGCCATTAGCACCGTCGACTTCGGCGCCGGGTAATTCGTACGAACAGATGCTTCCGAGGGACGTTTACATGGGTTCCGGGAATAGTGCTGCCACTGACGCGGATAGTGGCTTTGCCTGCACCGCACTCGTCGAGCGCCTGTGAACGCGGACTGCCGGCGTTTTGGCTCTCGCACTCGAACGCGTTCGACGAGTGCGGAGACAGACAGGGGCAGCTAGCTCTTGGAGTCTACCCTCTAATCCGGTCCAATCAGAGCACGCGTACTTCAGACGTCCGCGCTCTCTCGTCTCCTTCTCTTCTCCCTCACTTTCTGGCGCATGGCGGCTATATACGACAACGCTCCGTCGGACCTTTCTCTGCTTGTGTGTTAGTCTAACCGCGCATGACGCCACGCTGTCATGTGACGTCACAATGCCCACGTGGCATCGAAGCGTTATTGGACGCCGTGAGTGTCGCGTGACACACCACAGCGTCACGCGATGCTGCGTGACGCGCGTCACGATGTCGGTGACGCCATTTCGCCGCGTACGCGGTGTCACGTAGCGCCGACGGCCATACGACGTCACACTGACGCCTTTGACGTCATGGTGCCAGGTGACGTTGCGTGATGTCACGGTGTTGCGTGACGTCGCAGTGGTCAGGGCGACCTCATGTCACAATTTGCCGGCTCGTTAGACACCCCGCGTCACAATGGCCCCTTCCAAGCGTTTGACAAGAACGTCAAAGCCAGGAGCTTCTTTCCAAGAAGAGTTCTCCTCGCGCGCAGACGATTGTCCTCACGCAGTGGCGAAAACTCGAACTGCGGTTGGCTTCCGGAATTGCGATATCTTTCCCTGCCTCCTGCGTCATCCATCTATCTCGCATAAAGGGCTAGCGCTCGCTCACACTGCCAACGTCACTTCGCACAACGCAGTCTTTCTCAACACCAGCGCTCGTCCCCTACTAGACGGGGAACAGAGGAGCCGCGGAAGCTGGTATGGAATGGCGATTCCGAAAGCAATGTTCGCAGAGCTTTGGCCTCTCGGCGAAGGCTCGGAGCTACATGTGAAAAAGGTTCGCGGCTCCAGACGAGAACAAGGCAGGTTCGGTTAGCTCCTTGTCTCCTGGGTCTCGGTGTTTAGCATATCTCTGCGCCTTCCGGGCCGTTGCTGCTGTAGTGAATCGTTTTCGAACGTCCGGTACCAGTTCCGTGTGCCCGTCTAGACAGATCTATGCTAATTGATTTTACGTTGAACTCTTGGAAAAGTAAACACGAATGTAGAAAATAATTGCCGAAGAGTTTTGTTGCGGCAATCACGCGATCCCTAGAGTCGTGACCGGAATTAGCCAACTATTCGCGATGCGGGATCGCGTATGCCGGATTTGAAACGTGCGTAGCTTCGTGGATACATTAGCCTGACAAATAAATAAAGATTATCTACGCGGGCTAAGAGAAGCGCAAGTGGCCACGCGATTCGAAGGATTCATAGGCCTCGATGCATGTGATGTTATAATCGTCAAGGCGATGGCGCGAGCAACGTAAATTATCGTAATAGACACAAAGGTGAGTTTGGTGCATATACGTAGTCAAGTGGCATTCCTCAACAGTAGACTTGAGTGGAGCTGGGTGAAAGACTTTCTTTTTTATTAATAACAGCGTTACACGGCATGAAAAAGCACCTTTCGCAAGAACAAAAAGGCGTCTCTAAGCTAAATCTGCTACTATGACCCATCATTTGCTTTCTTAAAACCTCGCACCACCCAGCAATCGACGCTTCAAAGAGTGGCACTACTTGCAAGAAAGCGCTAAGCGCGCGCATCTTCTATCTATGCGGAGCGCAAGTTCGTTCTGTCCCTTGCGCAGAAGTTGAGGTGACGTCAGACCGCCGAGCCTTGATTGGCTCCCATTGGAAGGATAGCGAAGGTATACCCCGAGGCAGTTGGCGACCCGGATGTCTACCCGCGCTATCCGCTTCCAATCAGAGCCAATCAGGAGCCCGGCGTTCTGACGTCACCGCAGCCCCTGCGCCAGAAGCAGGCGAGCTTGCCCTCCGTATAGTCCCCGCACAAACGCTGAGCGTGGCGGAGTCCGGAAGCCTGGGCTATTGCTCGCGCAGCCCTAATCATCTGATGCCGCGATCATTACGGCATCCCGATTGGAACAGCTCTGAAAGGACCAATGCGATCAGAAGCAGGCGATCGCTGATTGATGACGCCCTGCGATCTTCTAAGCTGTCACCGACTCAATCCTGTCTGACGATCACCGCCACTGCGCGGTGGCGCCGATGTCGACTCTGCGCTTGCGCAGACGCTTCCATCTCACTCTGAATCCGGCTTTCTGCGAGCGCGCGCGGCTGCCATCCACCTGTGCACAACCTGATCTTGCAAAAATTTGCTCGTGTACGCTGATCACTCCCGACGCAGGTGCGGACGTGGTCGTCCTTCGCCGCCCAGCGGCGTCACCAGGAGCGCGGTCCGCTGATGAACTCCGAGTTCTACCCCGGCTGATCGACCACTGGGGCAGAGAAGCACGCACACGTGAACGCTTCTAGCGTCGCCAAGACGCTCCGGCAGATGTTGAGCATGAACGCATCCGTCAATATGTGGAGACTTTTTTTTTCGGCGAAGCGAGATGTTTTTTCAAAGGTCCATCCGAGCAACATTGGCGGTCGCTATCTGCTCGCGCAAGAAAGCGCGTGATTGATCCGAGCGCTCGCCGAACGCTGACGTCACACGCTCTGAATACGAGCATGAGCCGAGTTCACGCCGAACGCTGACGCCAACCTCGTGTCCAATACATGTTTACAAGAGTGATGAAATTATGGCGAACTCGGCTAATTGGCGAAGCGGCTGCCAAATGGCGCGCCCTCTGAAAGAAGTGGTCCATTGACGAGGTCTTGCAACAAATCCGGGGTTTGTTTAGTGTAAGCAGTGACCTGACGTCACACTGTGGCGTGATCGCGTCGGCGACGTCAAGAAAAATGTCTCCGCTAAATTTAGCGGGAAACGTTTCCGAGTTTAGCGGAGAAATGTGTCATGTCATCACGCGACACCGCGACGTCACCGTGACACCCTGAAGTTACGCTGACGCTATCACGCGATGTCAAGGTCACGTAATACCGTGACGTCGCGTGACGTCACTCTGTCGTTGCGTGGATTGATATGCGTGCGCAGTAGGTGTCTGCCGCGCCTCGGGCTTTCACTGGCAGTCCATTTTCAGGACCTGGCATGGAACCGGCAATTTCGGAGGGCTGTAGCTGCTGAACGATGGATTTGAAGCCAATACAACTGACATGCATTTTGCAACGTAGTCCAGCCGACTCGTTACAAGCCGCTGGTATTTGCGTACGCGTATTTTGTCGTATAGTTCTTCTTTCTAGCTTACTGGGTCTCATTAACGAGAAATAGTTGGAAAAGGACAGGGAAGTACGAAAGTATCAGACACAGGCGTTTAATGCGTTTCCTATACGAACTTTGCAGCATATGTAGCGCCTAAACAGATAAATTTGGGTTATTCGGTTAATGGTGTAAACCTTTACTAATCGGCATTAATTTTCTAAAAAAGATAGTTAATTACTTTACCTTCATCTTTTCGGCAGATGTCAAAATTTTTCTTTGAAAAAGAATCTAATAAATCAACAGCAAAAAGAAAGAGAGAAGATTGAAACGCTTGGCAATTGCATCCTGTTATCACTAAACGTTTGCAGCAAAATCGCATGATGCTCAGGGTTCATTTTATAATACAGTCAGTGTAAAAAAAAAAAAACCTCGACACGACTCACATTTAATTTTTCAATGGGACAAAGGTACATTTATTTGTTTGTTTGGTGCAGATACATGTTCCACGGAGGAACCCTCCTTCGGATGCACATCTGGCGGTAAATATTCTCTCGTTGTCTCTTTCATGCCATAGAGTTGTAAGCCTAAAACACAAACGCCTTTCTCACGTCATAAAGCGGAGTTGATATAAAAAAGTACCCAGAAGCCAAAGCTGGCGCTTGTAGGGCACAAATTTATTTTATTTTTTTTATTTTATTTTGAAGTGTTATAAAATATTTTCATTATATAAAACATCTGCAATTTCTGCAGTAAATCAAATTTATTAGGCTTTTTCTTTCTCTGTATCTTTGTCTTCAAAAATAGCCAACATTATCAACGGGGTCTACGCTCCCAATCCGACCAGCTACGACTTCGACGCCCCCATGAACGAGGCCGGCGATCCCACAGAAAAGTTCGAGGTTTTGCGCAACGTCATCTCTGAGGTAAGATTACGCTAAGTCGCAAATTGTATTTCTTTCTACACGACAGCGAATGAATACATATATGATCCAGAAAGCGCTTAAATGACGAGACACAAAACATACCACTTCCAACAACCGCCTTCTGTGTGCTGTCATTTTTGTCTAGTATTTACTCGCATAATGAACGCACTTGTTTCCAACTAAAAAATGAGACCTTTCGGGGGGGGGGGGGGAGTGCGTTCATTATGCGGGTTTTTATTTCCATTCTTCGTGTAAATGCCATATTAAGTGCCAATATGACACGGCACTGTACTGTGGCACATCTCCACTGATGGAGGCACACCCACGGCTGGTCAGGTGCGCGCCACAGTAACCATGCATTATAACATTGCGAAGCATTTTAGGCTCTTTCGGCGTACATTTTACCGAAGGAAAAAGCGCCCTACGAAGCTCACTCAGCACGGAGAGCAAGCGACCGTCCTTAGGCCTAACCGCTTTCACGATTTCACTGTCCGAAAGCTAACCACAGACGACGGCGTGTTTGTTGACATCAATACATCCGATAGGCGAATAATGTGCGGGGCTGGGCAACTTTCTTCGACCGAAGCTTCTTCAGCGTGCGCGCCGATCGGTTTCACGGCTGATCACTCCCGCACTTCCGCCAACTACGCACTTGCAGCCATTACAATAACGACTTGGTTTGGCTTGACTTAACATTGACCGTTTGGCGGTCAAAATATTGGCTTGGTGACTATCGTAGTTGGACGTCAATTCGAGACTCGCGAAGCCAAACGATTGAAGGAGCGTTCATTACGCGAGTGGACAAAAATATTGGTACCCGTTGTGGGTGGTGTGTTCATTATGAGAGGAAATGCGTACTGGAGGCTGCGGAACGCAACCACGGAGAGCGCTGTCAAGACTGGGTTTCGTTTGTGTGTGTGTTGTTTTTTTGCCTCGGTGCTAAACGCTGGAAGGTGTATGCTGCAAAACTTTAAAGCTGGGAGTGCGCACGCACGCAGCGGCGTCCAACATTCAGTAGAAGGAGCTGCTGCGCATGCTCCGACCGCGTTCCACAGACCAGTAAACAAAGATGGCGACTCGAAGGAGACGATTATTAAAATAGTACATAGGCCCGTTTCTCTCGGCCAGGGGGCGCCGTAGCGTCCACGAAACGCGGACAGGAAAGGGGCACCTCCGCTAGAGTCGCCTGAAACGAATCTCCGATTGGTGCGTTTACTGCCTTCGAAAAAGTGGTCCCTCGAGTTCCGCCCGATGACGTCATGTACAAGTGTGCCACGCTGCCGCCGGGAGCGATCCTGGCGGCGTCCCAGCAGCGGCGGTTGATGTGGCAGACGCCTGATCTGCCTAGGGTTGCCCTCCACCTGGAGAGTCATCAGAAGCTTCGGCGGACAGGCGGGGGGGGGGGGGGGCTGCGACGGATAGCGATACTCGCGTTTGCCCGTCCTTCTTGCCGGAACCTCTACGACCATCCGATAGCAAAATCACTCCGGCTTTTCTGGCGTCGCCTTGCCATTTTGGGACCATTTTCGATGTGTGGGCGGAATAGGTGCTAAACACACCAGTCAGAGACGCCTTCCAGGCACTTTAGTCCATCCAAACTACATTTTGTGCGGGGGCTTAACAGAAACTATGGCCGTGTTTGCAAAGTTTACTCGACCTCACTCTACGGTAAAGGCTCTGTACCTTGGCGTTCGAAAGCCTACCCGCGTCCAGTGTTCCTCTGTCTCGTCACGCGACGTGATCCAGCGGAGTAACTCCGGATTTATACGAGTAAGGTGTGGAACACAGTCCGTATGACGATGCATCCTTTTTCTTCGTAGTTTCTTCCTGGACCTCCTCCCGGCCCGGTGCCGTCCCCTAAAGAAAAGATGGCGCTGGGACCGTTCACGATGGAGGCGTGTAAGTGAGAAGGCGCTGTAAGAATTCATCCAGAAGCGTAAAAAATGCATTCCTAGGCAGCTGACAGTCTCAAGACACGCGGGGTGTGGTTTAGTGAGTTTGGCATTCTTTCATGCTTCCAGATTGGTATGGCGGGCGTCAGTGTGCCCGCCATAGATTTGGAAAGTTCCAAATTGCATGTCTAAACCTGTTCGAGAACGTCAGTGGCCTGAGTAATATCTACAACACTTCGTAGCCAAGTCACCTAAAATTTAGAAAAATAGGTTAAAAAAAAGCCACAAAAAGTATTCATAAAATATTAAGCGTGCTTTCCTTCCTCTAGATCCCTCATAACAATGGTCATTAAACTCAAATCTTTAAGAACAAAGGTCGCTGATGGTTATTTCCTTGCAATTAACTCACTGGCGACAGCATAGGTACGCCGCCTTTGCCAAGCAAAGCAGCGAGTGCTGGCGATAATCGCCGATTCTCATCACGAACCAGGTCTAGGTACATTCTTTTTAAATAACGGTGCTTCTTTCGTAGATGCTTTTTTTGAAATGTACCAATTGCTGGCGCTATCAATGAGCGTCGATTGATCTATCTTGTTCACGCTATGTATGAGCGTTGACTACACTTTCTTGTTTCAGGTGATGGGTTTGGAAGAAATCATGGCGGCAGGATCCATCAAGACATCCAAGTTTCCTCTGTCATTCGAACAAGTTGGTCACGTACGGGAACGAACTAAATATTCTTTACACTTAAAAGAAAACAACCAAGAAAGCACAAACTACTCAAAGTTGAAAGTGACCGCACTTTATCTTGTGGCCAGCGTTCTAGAAATTAATACAACTTCAACCAGCAATCGTTCAGGCACGTTGCTGGGATATGATCACGATACCTATTTGTGTGTTCGGCAATACTGCTCCTGTCGAAGCACAAACAGATGCTCCAATACTGTGTCCACAGTAACGTCGTGATGACGTGTTTGAAATTTTTGGCGGATGTCACGTATGTCCGTCACCAAATCTCTGCTTTTCTACGCTTATTTCAGTTGTTAAAAGTACTAAAGAAATTGCTTTTAAAGCGCAGCTTTAGGCGCCCGTTTCCGGCTTGAGCGGCGTCGCCGTCGGCGTCGAGGTAACCACGCGGTGCATGATAGGTAAATTTCTCCGCTAAATTTAGCGGAAAACTTTCCCCGCTAAATCTAGCGGAAAATTTCCCAACTTTAGCGGTACTTTCCGCTAAATCTAGCGGAAAATTTTCCCCGCTAACATCTAGCGGAAAATTTTCCCCGCTAAATCTAGCGGGAAATTTTCCCATATTTTAGCGGAAATTTTCCCGCTAAATCTAGCGGAAAATTTTCCCCGCTAAATTTAGCGGGAAATTTTCCCCGCTAAATTTAGCGGAAATTTTCCCACTAAATCAAGCGAAAAGTTTCCCCGCTAAATCTAGCGGAAACTTTTCCTCGCTAAATTTTCTGCAGAAAAGTTTTCCCGCTATATTTAGCGGAAAATTTCCCCCGCTAAATTTAGCGGAAACTTTCCGCTAAATTTAGTGGAAATTTTCCCCGCTAAATTTAGCGGGAAATTTCCCGCTAATCTACCGGAAAAATTTTCCCGCTAAATTTAGTGGGAAAAGTTTTCCGCTAGATTTAGCGGGGAAATTTTCAGCTAAATTTAGCGGGAAAAATTTTCCGCTAAATTTAGCGGGAAATATTTTTCGCTAAATTTAGCGGGGAAAATTTTTCGCTAAATTTAGCGGAAAAGTTTTTCTGCTAAATTTAGCCGGGAAAATTTTCCACTAAAATGGGAGGCGAGCGGGAGAGGAAGGAGGGGCATAGCCTCCTCTCCATACCTCCCCTCCTCCTCCTCAAGAGCTGCGCTCTAATTCGGCGTTACAGGGAGTTGTAAGCGGCTTTCATTTTTTTCTTTTTTTTACCGCAAGGTATTTGTTCCACACTCGAGGAGCTGCTGTTGCCCTGCGTTTGTTACGCTTCTTTCGCGGAAGCTTAAATTTATTCGCATTTTCGGTAATTTGTGCTCCATGAATTTCCAACAGTAAATATAAAAAAAAAACATTCAAGAGTTGCTGCAGTTTCCTCTTATGCATACGGTTATGACAGTCAAAACAAACACAGCCTATTGGTGTTTCAGGGTCACGGCTTGATGATCTACTACACGAAGATCTCTTTTCAACCTCGAGACCCGGCACTTCTGCGGATCCCCGGACTTCGAGACCGTGGCTACGTCTACGTCGAAAATGTGAGCTGACAAAATATTATCCTGCACTTCAATACGACTTTCTTTTTTACGGTACAGTTACAATTTGATTTTTCTTATCTGACTTTTATTTTACTGACAAGTTGGTCCTGTCGAAACATGTCCTCAACGCTAGGCCAGTGTCATGGGTTCTACGTCTAGGGACAGCGTATTCGCAACTTGGAGAGTACGCCGTCCAGTGGAAAAGGCGCAAAGGAGGAGTGGAGAGCTACCGCCCATCCAATTGGATGGATGGTTGGATGGCTGCGGCTGAACCCTTCGAATGCGGTGGCGACCTGCGCCACCCAGCCGGTGTATTTATTTAACATAGAGTTATGTATCTAGAGATTTATTCTCAAAAGCTATATACGTCGTACGACGGAGCCGCTCTATGCATCGGGTGCCCACACCCTCCGCCCTACGGGTCGCCCTGGAAGGGAATAGGAAAATATTCATTCTTCCCTCGACCTATGCAACCAGTCAGATAATCTCATTGGTTGTCTCCACCCTCCCCATGTCTATTTGTCCCTCAGTATCCCTAAATCCCAGTGTTCGTTTGTTGAGCTGCGCAAGACGGCGGTCTGTGGCCAAAAAATGAAACGAAGAGAAAAGGGTATTAAATGCGCTGGCTTAGAGTTGCCAATAACGCCATGTCTCATACAAACAAACAGTTGATAATATATTTATAAAAGATGTCACTTATTACGATCACCATTGTCTTTTAGACACTGGTTTTTGCACCACTTGCCTTTTTATTTATCAAGAACCAGGCCCACGCTGTTTGTTGCAGTGCAGCTATTCACATGTTGGCTATCCATGGCCCATTTTTTTAATTTCAAATATCTTCCGAGTCCTACGCACACTCTGTGCAAAGTACGCTGGGGGATTCTGTTTAGGTTTCCCTGGGAACGTTGCATCGACTAGCTCCCAACGCAATCTAGGAGATGCAGCTTACAAATGCTACAGAATCATAGGTGTATCGGTGACCGAGTGCGTTAGCGCACCGCTAGCACAACAGCTCGGGTCACGTGGTGCGAAAGCTCGCGCTTCAGAAGCCGGGAATCTTGTGTTCAATCCCCACCCTCACCAGTTTTGATCTAGACGGGTGTCGTACCAGTGTTCATTACTACTGCGTAATGCACGTGAAATACTACAAGCTATAGATATCGCTCAGCAGTGACTAAACCTATTGTCTACAGGGCAGCGTAAGTCAGTGTCGCCACGTTACTCAAGTGCATACCAAGCTCATAAAAACAGTACAAAAATAACCTTTTGTTAACCTTTTGTTTTACACGCCATTAATGAGTGAGTTAGCGTGATGGGGTGTACGCACTATTTATTCTGTACGCGTTGGCCTCTTTCGGTTGTAGCCTCATCGATACCATCGTTGTTTGGTTTCTTCAGGAGTACAGGGGTCTGCTATCCCGTATGGACAATGTGTATGACATTCTAGTTCCCACCAAGAAAGGTCAGACCCTGGCAATCGTGGTCGAGAATCAGGGACGGGTCGCAGATGCAAACGGGAACAACGACACGAAGGTGAGGATTGTGCACAACGGAAGAAACAAATATCGTGTATTTGGTTTCCGACGTTAATCGGGACTCCGGTAATGTTCCAAGGTAAACTGAGCACAGAAATGCATGGCAAATTCCTAGGCAATGGATGTCGCATACATGAAACGTTCCAGCATAACAAACGTTTATGTCATCGCTTAACAGCAGGTCTAGTCTGTTTAGTCAGACGCCTACGTTCACGGCGCTCTTCATTAGATAAATTCACGCTGATGTGTACACTTGAAATGATAAACCTGCTGATCTTCCAGAACCTTCTAATCCACTCCTCCCCCACTTCGCCTCCTCGTTTATCTCTCCTCCTTACACCACCCCTGGTCCTTCCCGTTAACCAATCAGCGTCGAGCACCTATCTCCTCCTCTCCCACCCGTCACCCAATCAGTGCAAGCCTCGCAGCCACACTTTAATACAGGCCTCATTTTTGGCCTTCACGAAATGCCGAACACAGCCAAAGAGCCAGATTCCCGTTAAAATAAAAAAAAAAAAACAATCACGGGCATGAATGTTAAAAAAAAAAGCCGTTTACACCTCCCTGTAACGCCGAATTGGAGCGCAGCTCTTGAGGAGGAGGAGGGAAGGGCACTGGTGTGAGGGTACACCCCTCCTTTCTGCTTCCCCCCTCACGGGGGTCATGTGACCTCGAGGGGGGGGGTTACGTGACCTGGAGGGTCACGTGATCTCGGGGGGGGGGGGGGGGGGCCACGTGATTCGGGGGGCACGTCACCTCGGGGGGGGGGGGGGGGGGGGGGAAAAGGGGGTCACGTGACCTCCCCGAGGTCCTCGAAAGAACCGGGGTCCTCCCGAGGTCCTCGGAAGGGAACCCGAGGTCCTCCCCGAGGTCTTCCCGAAGGAAGCTGGGGTCCTTCGGGAGGACTTTCGGGCTCCTTCGGGAAAAATTAACCCATAATGCACCGCGCGGTTACGCCGACGGCAACGGCGACGCCGACGCCGCTCAAGCCGAAAACGGGCGCCTAAGAGCTGCGCTCTAAAAAATCTATCTCGGATAGTTCCCTTCTGGCGACGCTCACTACGACGAAATAGTGACGAAAATGGAAAATGATTATCTGACTCATTTATAAACTGAAATACTCAGGCTCCCTTCTCTTCTGCAGAAGAGTTTGCTTTTATTTTTCTGCTTGTCGTATTTTCGACTTCGAGATTTTATTTATACCGTTGTATTTACGCGCACAATGGCGCACCACTCTAGCTGGACGTTTTAACATAACTGTGTGATCATACCTCCTATTCAATGACTTTTTTTTGGCAGTCAGGGTGTGCATCCACAGTCACGGCAGTGAATACCCAGATGACCGGAGATTTGTTTTTACGATTATACTGATGTTCCCTTAATCGGCCATTAATGCACCGTCCGGCTGGTTTGATGTAGAACCTGTCCCACGACGACGCATTATCGACAGTTAACAAAAGCGCAGTCGGCAATCTTTGTGTGCAATGATTCCTCTCTTCCCCGATCTTGTTCACTTACCTGCAGAGGACAGACAAAACGCTCTGGAGCTGAAAAGACTGCTTCAACTTCTGTCTCTCTTCCCCTATTCTCTTTAAATTGTGCGAAATATTGCGCAAATACGAAATGGCGGACACCTCTTTGCTACAGATTCTTAGACATTCGTCACTTGTTGGACGTTTTTTATACGTTTTTCTAGCAGTCTTGTTTTTGGCAATTTCATCAGAGTTTTAAACCTAGGCGTGTATTTGTCAGCAGGGCATGTATTCTCGTCCTTTGAGCCCAGAAGGAACAAGTCCGATCCTCTCGTTCGGCTCTAGCACATTCCACACGATTCTGAAGAGAGGAATTGGTGAATTCATGCCATAATTCTGCCCTTTCTCAAATGGCGTAAATCCACCGCATGTCGAATAGTTTCTTAAAACAAGTAGACAGACCCGCGAATGCAGGCTACACAACAGAAGAATTTAACTTCTGTGGCCGAAAAAAAATTACTGAAAAGCTTGAAAAAGCGCCCAACAAGTGACGAATGCCCAAGAACCCATAGTAAAAAAGTGTCTGTCATTCCGTATTTGCCCAAGATTTCGCACAATTTAAGGAGAATAGAAAAAGAGCAGAAGCAGACGTTGAAGTCGTTTTTTCTGTTCCAGAGCATTTGTCTGCCCTCTACATGAAGGCGAACAAAATCGGGAAGAGAGGAAACATTGCACAAAAAAGCACCCACAGACTTTCGTTTAACTGTCGAGAATACGTCGTCGTGTGACAGGGCTCTACATCGGACAATTCGGATGGTGCATTAATGACCGATTAAGAGAACATCAGTAGAATGTAACAAAACAAATTTCCGGTCATCTGGAAATTGATTGCTGTGACCGTGGATGCACCCTGACTACCGAAAAGCAAAACACTTAAAAGGAACGGTGACAAACTAACGCGAGAGATAATAGAAGATTACGAATTAAAACAAACTAAAAGACAAATGTGTCAGCACAACCTCCATTGGTCTGTACGATAAAGAAATATGTTTTCTTACTGGTGCATATTAGCGACCGACTATGACACAGCACTGTGTAATCTAACTACAGTCGAATCTCGTTAATTCAAACTCGAGGGGGCCGAAAATATGTTTGAATAAAGCAAAATTTGAATTCTCGGAGTTTTTTCCCATAGAGGTGCATAGGATGGGACCTGCATGTTAGTTTGAATTACCTGCGAGGTTTGAATTAATGAGACGACGCTAATAAGATGCTGAGACTGCAAGTATTTTTGTGTATTCTCTTTCGCACCCTGTTTATTTGGCTGTCGTCCATGTGTATGCATACTGGGAGCGGTGGAAACAAATTTTCAGTCGATTGTCAGCGTTGTCGTCTGTCTCGTCTTTACTTTGGCCTCCTCTTGTTGCGCTGTTTTAAACCAAGACGTTTGGGACATGCCTAAATAATTATTGTATGTTTTATTAAAAACGGTGACTTCCCTGTGCCAGCGAAACAACACACACAATTATTTTCTTTCCTTTTTTTGTTTCTAGGGCATTATATCGAACGTAACATTGTCAGGAATGATTTTGACTCCGTGGGCGATGAGATGCCTCATACCGCTGGAAGAAATACACCGGGCCTTCTCTTGAAACATCGACTCCTAGCATCAACTTTCAGCATGAGCATGTCGGAAGGCATAGGCGCCTACTTCGCCGATTTTCCAGCACCCGAAGACCAAGTCCTGGACACATTTCTTCAAGTGGACGGATGGAAAAAAGCAAGCATATTTTTTTAATGTGCTCGTTTTTTTTTAATTTTAATTTGCTACTGATGTTGGCTGTTTTCGCACATACTGCACACCATTTCCACAACTCAGTGCCATCTATACCCTTTTCACCTCAAGACAAAAAGAAGTCCTGCGCAGTGTTCTGTACCCGTGCGAAGGAGTACTAAGCAAGACTTTGTTGGTCGGCAGAAGGAGCGACGCTTTCGGCGTCTGAAACGTGTTCGTATTGATAAGGTAGCCTATCTAATATAAAATAACCCATACATATATATTAATTCTCTACATAAAAGGAGAGATCTCGTAATGCCCCGCCAAATGCCAGACTTTTTTTTTTCGGCATGCGTCTTTGAGATGAAAACAAGTGTATACTTCGGTCTCACCCTACCATGGACTAAAGGCAAAAAGCTACGGACTGCCAGATCCAATAATCACGAGCCACTTGCAAAATTGTGGTCTGGTCGGATTCGCCTCGAACTGGCTGAACTAGTTCAGCAGTGCAGGAACTGGTGCATTCGATTCAACCGGGAGTTCCACGGCCGCTGCACTCGGCGCGTCTCGATTCATCCCAGTTCTGAACGAGTTCAGACCCAGTTCCTCAAAAAATCTTGCACCGGCTCCTGAGTCAGTTCAGCGTCCGCGCAGAAGCAGACGACAAGAGCAGATGGCGATGGCAAAGACGGCACTCCTCGTCCGTCTTTTCCTCGCGGTGCCATTTTTCGCAGCTCTTGCTCAACTGTCTGCGATGTTTAACAAAAACGCCGATACGGAGGTCGCATTTCCTCTCATTTATGATAATTAAATCGTACCCGCAGTGGACGCGAAATTGAGATCATAACCGAGGGTAGGAATTTGATTGATTATGATATTCTGAAAGCAGTTGTAGGTACTTCGGCTCGCGCAGGTATGGCTCCCTGTAGGCAAGTGTCGAAATATTGGCCCACGTGCCTGCTTCTTTTTGATGCTGGGTGTGGGGATCCACGTTATGTTGATATTCTTCCTTACACACACGGGAAAGGTGGTATTGCACTCTTGATAGTCCTTCCGCTTTCAGTTGCCTCTTAGATGCCTACTGACGACTCCGATACATTGCAGAGGTCTGGTATTTAGTACATTGGTCTTCGCATGCCCCGTAGCTGAGCATTATACCGCATGCTTGGTCCACTGGTGTCTCGTGGACGCCCACTAACGGGCCTGGGAAAAACGCCGAGAATCGCCATTGGCTTGGTAGCTCCACGCAGGTCTTTCTTGAGAATCAGAAGAAACGCTTCAACTTGACGCCAAGGTTACGGTTGATAACTGTATTGGCCAAAACGCTATAGTCAGGCCTTCGTCTTCGAGGTGACCGCTGCCAACCGCGCGCTGCCGCCAGTGACTCCTCGACGCAAAATCTACCTGATGCCGCGAACCTATCGTCGAAATGCGAAACTCGAGAGACTTTGAATGAATCTACAATTGCTAAATGAATGTGAAGGACACGAACGCTTATGGAAACGACAGGAACCGAACGGCCGTTAAAAATGCAGACAGAAACACATTTATGCAGAAAACGTTTTTTAGTACACTCAAATAAAAAATATTCACAGAAAAGGTTCCGTTATTATACTTTAAAACTAAGGATACACGAATGGTCTCATCACACCGCGACTAATTAGATGTAGCATACGACGTGGCGTGGAGGAACAAGAGCCACCAGATGCAGACGACACCCTGCGCTTTCGCTCGGAAAGCCGATCCCAGCGCCAGTCCTAACGCGGCGGCTGCACTGGTTCTGCGCCGCCGCTGCACGACTCCTGCACTGGTCTGAACTCGGACAGAACTAGCTCAGAACTTTCTGGCCGAATCGAACAGACCTTGCGTGTTATATCGCTTTGATGCACGTGTCGATGGTAGCGTCTCGGATCACTGATGGGGGTGTGCGGACAGTGGTTCGAATCGAATACCACTGAGTGACTCGACAATTTTACATTGCAAAGAAAGCCACGACTAACCGGCTGTTTGCAGTGTCGAAACTATAGAAATGACGCAGCGCTTTTGGATTCGAAGCATGATTCGTCCACAACCTAATCAATGTTAAGCATGTCCTAGTTTAGCGTGAAACGTGATTGGGCCTGGCGGCCCCTGGCTTTGGCCTTTAGTCCATCGTAGGATGAGACAAAGTATAGTAGCTCTTCCTCCAAACTTTGATAACGTAGCCCGAGCGTGTATTGCACCGGAAACTTACGTCAGCGTTCGGCACAAACTTAGCTCAGCTTATATAAAAAAAAGTGCTGCGTCATTGTTCGGCGACGACTCGGATTCATTCACACGCTTGCGTGCACAAAGAAAACGGCGGCCACCGAAATTCGCTCGATGGGATTTCGAAAATAGTCTGTTGGAAGATATATGTTAAGGTGGCCGACATGAACGATAACACGACAACATTCCTATCGGTGTAATGTCTGTGTAATGCCGCAAAACGATCGAAGCGACCTCCCGACATGTGCGCCTATGGCAGAAGATTCCACCTCCGTGTCTTCTGCTTGCAAACAAGATCTGGCTTCAATCATTGGCTGCTCTCGTCCTACGCCCGCTACAGCCACGGAGACCTAAAATAATTCTGGGCGTGGCTCCATACGCACGCGCTTCCGTCTTTGTGACTGGCCATTCGGCGTTGTTATCGGCTAACGCCGCAATCTTCTTCGCTGCAGAGCGATTATTTGAAGCTCGGGACTTGCTACACACCGAATGTCCTGTGCCTTCACTACGAAGTTTTAAGGAACCGCTCTTGCACATCGGATACGGAACGATAGACCCTCCGATACCAACTGCGCATGCGCTTACTCCAGAAGACCCTCACATGCGCAGTTCGTCCCGGACGGCCCACCGTACAGTATCGGATGTGCAAAAGCGGTCCCCTAAAACTCGCTAGTGACTACAGTAGGTGACACAAACGCGAACAGTAAAGTAATGGATATGTCTCGTCTTCACGAGCATGAAGTTTTTCAGAAAACTCGGCAGGCGACGCTGGTATCGTTCGTTACCTAGGTGGATGTTTATGCGTTTTCAGAAACAGAAACTGTTATATATATATATTTTTTTTTAATGTGACATTTTTTTTTTTTTTTGTATGAACACGTGCTAAGTTTTTCGCCGGTTTATCGCACCCGTTGCTACTGAGATGAAAGCCCCTGCGACCTAGAAAAGCAACAAAATGATGCGACTGAATTTAATACGACCGTTTATCATTCCCTCAACTTGACGCAGCGAACGATAGGTCAGCGTCGCGGACCACCAGGAGGATCGTAACTCGTCTAGCTGCACCCTCCTTGCTATTTTTTCGTTTTTTTTTTCATTTTATTATGGCTTTGTTTACTAGAAGTGCAATCCAAAAAAAGCATTCACAATAATTATACGTTAGTTATTACATTATTAGTAGGCCGCCCCGTGATTTTATGCAACATGTCGGTCCCGGTAAATTTTCACTGACAAGTGTTAGACAAGACGCGCGCCTCATTCTCAAATATTATCGCTATATCACTTTACGCATTAAAAAAAACAAAAAAAAACCTCCTCTGTGGTTCCTATGTTGTTAATGATAATTGAGATGGCGCGACGCTCACGCCTCCTATCAGCTATAAATTTTCTGCCACACTCTTGGCTTCTTGAAACCAACTCAACGCTATTCTCCACCTATGTTTTGCAGTTTTTGCATTCCAAGTTTTCCAGCCTCTCTTGAAATTTTCCACTTAATTTATTTTTCCTGCGCATGCTACCTACTCTTTTTGTGTTATCTTCCACTGTGAGAAATAGGGCACGTAATTTCCCGCCATTCACGCGTTTCTGCTAGAGATTCACGAGACACGATCGAATGAAGTGAAAGAACTTCAAACGGCCCTCGAAGCCATTTTGAGAACAACTAGAACTGTTTTCCCCAATCCCAGAGATAGTCCGCGTAGAGTTCTCCTCAGTCCTCGCCAAAACCAGCTGTTCCGGTTTGGGTTGCGAACGGATCAGTCGCGTCCGTTCCTTTGGCTTGGTGCTGGTGTTGTAAAAAAGGAAGCTCTCCCCAAAACGTGCACCAAAACGAGGTCCTCTTGGATTCCATCCGATCGTCGAGATGGGACTGTCGTCGAGACTGTAGTGCTGTGTTGAGATCTTTCTCAAATAAATACTTTTCGGATAACGCTGCATCGTCTCGTACGTATCGCCTTTATACTCACAAAGCCTGGCAGTTCAACGAGAGAGCCATAAAGTGCCCGGGCGCAGATTTGGAGCGCACGGATCTGGTTGCACAGAGCATCAAAGAGCCCATGCTCGGGGAACCTGGACGTCAGCGCACATCTTTTGCAGCGGCGAGGACCCCAAACGCACCTTTTTCGCTTGGGAGAGTGTTTCGGCATCTCGCTGCAGCGGGGCGCCCGTTACGTGGCTCTCCTCTCATCCGTTGTCTGACGCTCCACCTTTTCCATTTCGGCGGCCGCTTCTCGAGGCGATCTGCCAGGCTTTGCCAGTGTATAGGAGGCTATGTCCATGCCTACCGTCATGACTCGATTGCGCGCGCGCGCTCGAAGTTTACCCCAAACTCACATCGGAAGTTTCGCAAATTTCACATTTGGACTTGGTCGTGAATTTGCTCATGATGACGTAATGTGTTGTAGGTGGTACTGAGTGAGTGCGGCACTTTGGTTCTCGTTAATTGGATCTTCCTTTCGTTTCAGGGCTTTGCCTTTTTGAACAATTTCAACTTGGGTCGCTACTGGCCGGTGATGGGGCCTCAGATGACCCTGTACGTGCCCTCGGTTCTTTTCCGGGAGCACAACCGTCTCATTCTCCTGGAGTTGGAACGCGCACCCTGTAGCCTCTTCGAGGATTGCAGCGTCGAGTTTGTGAAGACACCCGTGATCAATGGCACAGTGCCGGTGAATGGTATAAATGAATCGGTTACATCGTGATCGCATATTTTAACAAAAAATGCAGATATTACGCGCGAAAATCATTTCCGAAAAGAGTTACAAAGTGGTGCGGCCTGTTTTGGCCTGTTGGACAATTACGAATCAACGGTTAAAGATTACTTACATACCCAGACATAAAGAAATTATTTTAAAAGGCGTCAATATTACGGCTATCCAGGTCTCGCCAATTCCTTCTTGAACCACTTGGTATCATATCACTAGCAGTTGACTGGTTTGTGATCAATCTTAAATATACAGCTAAGGTTGTTTCTTTCTTCGAGCTACACTATCTTACACTTTTGAAACACGCTGACCGTTTGATTTAATATATATTGAATTGAAACGGAATAACAAAAACAATAATATGTTTGACTAAAATATCGAGTTTGTCGTTCTTGTTCCCGAAAAAAAAATATTCTTTGTTCTTTGATCATTTTTGAAGGGCAACAAAAATAAATCATTGTAACTGAACGTTTCCTTCAGGAATTACTATATTCCGTGTCCCTAGTTGTGTGCAGTGCAGACCAGTGTTGGACAAAATACTCGATAAAAGTATTTAAGTTAAGTTACTAAATACCTGCTTCATAAAGTATTTAAAATACTACTCAAGTTACTTTCACTGTAAAGTATCTTGAGTAGAGTACAAATACTTAGAAATGTATTTCAGTTACTTTTGAAGATACTTCCGCATTGCTTAATTTGTATCGACGTCATTGACAACGACAATTATGCAGCTACGCAAATCTGGGTTACCAGAATGGTTTATTAGCACGCAACAACACAAAACGGCAAAAAAAGTATCGTAGGGCTATTTTATGCAGTCCGACTATAAAGAGCAAAATATTGTCACGAATGATAAATGATGAGGCGGCGAATAACTGAAGAAACTAAACGTTTAATGGGGCGAACTTGTTCCCAAAACAAAATAAAGAAAGGCTAGCGTCGCAGGCGTCGATGTCGGCGAAACAGCAGGATCGACCGCTGGGGCGAGACTGACTCCGGACCGCCACTCGGAGCACCTTTTGTACCCGCGTGGGTTTCTGGAACATTCGGCGTAGAAAGTTCGGCGCGTAGAACATGACGACAACTCGATCAGACGACAAAATTCTCGAACTTACCAGAATGTCAAGTTGAAAGAATAAATAAAAGAGAAGTCCGCTTTCTGGTATCGAACCCGGAGCCTCCGCGCGAGAGCTCGCCAGGCAAGCGCGGTAACCATTCGGCCACGCGCTCGCTGGGCAACGCGCGTGGCAATATCACTGATAGATGTTACAAAACATTTCTGGGACAACAAGAAAGAGGTCGCTTTAGCTATTGGGGAGGAGATCAGACTGTGGCGCCCCAAGCGGTTAACTTTAGAACTAGATGGATGGGGACAATAAATACAATGGCTCAGCGCTCGGCTGACTTAACCGAACACGGCGTCAGCGTTCGGCTGCAGTTCGTGTTCTCCGGTGAGGGGGAGGAGGGGCTCCTTTGTTACCACTCCGGCCTGCATGAACAATGCAGCATGCATGGTGCCCAGCTCAGCACAAAAGCCCAAGTGGGTCAAGTTCGCATCCTCTGAGGACTGCTTTCGGGGAGATCCGGCACTTAACGTCACTTCACTAATTGTTGGTATTTTTTCATTACACTGTGCTTCGCGCTCTATTAGAAAAGATGACACGAACATGCCCACAAGGCCTGTGGGCATGTGCGCAGGCCTTGTGTTGGGTAAACACCGAGGTGTGGGGGTGACAAACGGGTCAGAGCGCTTCGCCAATAGTGACATCGCTGAATATCACATCCTGCGGCGCACCTTAGACGCATCGTTTAACTACAATCCATATTCACTATAAACGAACTTGGGACACGGATATGAGTGAATGGATAACAAAGAGAACCCACATAATAGCCACGGCAGTGGTCGCACCTTCTTTAAGTAGGTTGCGTTCAGAAAAGCACTCAACGTTGGGGGACACTTTGTTGGCATTTTGAGAGGTCATCCAGCTCCTAGTTCGTTTCCTGTACTGTTCTCTGCTTATCAATGTTCGCTTACAGACAGTGTTCGCGAGAGCAATAAGTGCCGGACTAACAACACAAAGAAAAAAAGAAAAAAAAACCTCGACGTTTTGCTTTAGCGGGGTCAAATATACAAAAAGCAAAACAAAAATGTCTACTTTTTTGTGTGTGTCCACTTCTCATTTTCTTCTATTTGTTATTTTCTTGACACTCAAGTCTGCATTGTTCTCGTAGGTCATTTCCCGGTCTGCTTGCGCCTCAGGGTGGCATCTTTACTTCCGTAAAACCACACCTTTTGTTTGAGGATTTTTTGGGGAAACTCTATAGAAACAAAAGGCGCCTTCGGGAAGGCGAGGGGAGAACCTTCATTGTACGAACTTTGGGCTGAAATATGAGTCACAGTCGGCAAAAAAGCGATATTTTCACGAGCTGAGTTAAAGTCACCGTAGCTAATCGGAGCTAGCAACAGGATTCGGTTGCTCGAAAGAATGTTCACGTTTGCTCGTGCCACGCCCACGCCACTTCATACCGAAAAACTCGGAAAATGGCGGAATGTCAAAAATGTATTTAAGATAATGAGTACAAGATACTCGAAATTGTAATTAAAATAGAGTATTAAATACTCTCCATCAAAGGTATTTGCAAGATACCAAGATACTCCAAAAAGTATTTAAGATACAGTATCTTGAGTAGAGTATTTGAGATAGGCACAAGTCTGGGCAGACAAGCAACGCCAGCCGAAGAGAGAAACGGCCATGCACTCCCACCTCTTTCACTCTTCAGCAAACAGGCAACAATAAAAGGTAAAAACGTTAACTTCACATCAACTGACAAACAAGTGCAAAAACACAAAAGACGCGGGTCGTCTAGGTATGGACTTAGTCTTTGTCGCCAACGTATATGAGTAAATTGTGACAACGTCCAGGGTGCCGCACTTGTTACAATCTATGCTGCTACATCGTGCACCTGGGATACTCTTGTCAGATATCTCTTAACAACATTGAAATGACCGCAGTTTCCGGTTGCCTACATTTTACTGGTATCGATCCGGTAAGTGTCGCGTGTAACTGGAAGAAACGTAAACTGTTGAAGTTAACAACATTATTTCAGGTGACCCTAGCAGCCGGCCATTTAAAACGGTTCAGCCGTACGTGCCACCCATGCATCCATTCATAGTGTCCTGTTGTTGTACGCAGATGCAGATTGAAAAAGTTTCCGGGAATGAAAATGAAAACAATATCTATCCGATTTAAATTATACTTTATTTTACGACATAATCACACCGAGGCTCGGCACACCTGGTCCAGTTTCTCCAGATTTTCGATTGCCCCCGCCCCGCCCCCCCTCTCAGGCGGTGAGTGATCTTCGAGTTACCAAAAACAACTGCTCATGGCACTCCATCGCCTCTTTATTCGACAGGAATTTCTTTCCAGCCAGGAAGGTCTTGAGCTATCGCGAAATAGGTGGAAGTCCGAGGCGCCGATCAGGTGAATACAGTGGATGAGGAAGGAGGTTGATCTTCAATTCTCTCAGTTTTTGCTCAGCAGCTGCCCCTCAACGGGCGGGTGCATTGTTGTCGTAAAACGCCACCTGTTTCTTGACCATTCCCGGTCGTCTTTCTTGAATTACTTGTTTTACCTTGTCCAAAAGTGTTTGCGTAGTGTTGACCAGTGACATTTCTAGCCTTGTAAAGATAATCAATGAGAAAATTGCGTTGGCGTACCGAAAGACTGGAGCCATCGCCTTACCAGCCGACTGAATGGTTTTTAGCTTCTTGGAGCCAATCCACCGGGACCAGTCCATTTTTTCGATCGACTTTGTTTCTGGCCTGTAATCGTTACCCAGGTCTCGTCCCTAGTTACAAATCTTCGCTTGAAATCTGTTGAATTCGTCTGGAACACTCGCCAAACTGTCGGCTGACGTTCGGGCTCGAATGCGCTTGCTCCGGATTGAACAAGTGCGGCACCCATCTTGCACGGAAAGTTTCCTTGATCCCAATTTATTGCGGAAATATGAACTCCTAATTCAGAAGAGAAGCCCACTGCTTCCTCAATTTCACGCTCCATTATTCTGCGATCTTCCAAAGCCAAGTCATAGATTTGATCCTAAATTTCTGATCTGGTAGTTGTTTTGTACGTCCAGAACGTGGTTCATCACTCTCCAGTCCGTAAGCCCACGCTTTGAATTCGGAAGCCCAAAACCTGACGGTGAAAAACGAAGGTGATCGAGTTCCCCAAGAACAGCATTCAACCTAGATTTGATTTCCGTCGCGGCTATTTTCTCCAAGTAAAAAACTTTAAGACCGCTCGAATTTCGTTTTTACCCATCATGGAAAATGTTCATCGTTGCTCGGCTTGCATAGCTTGTCAAAGCCAGACTGCTTGAGATATCAATCATGCATTTGTGGTCATTTCATACAAAAGGGTGGCCAACACTGCGACATAAAAATATTTTTGAAAAAACAAAAATAAAGGTTTCCTAACGGCGATTCCGGAAACTTTTTCAATCATGCCTCGTATTGCAGCTGCATCGTGTAGCGTTGCTAATCCTCCACTTGTTTCACGCTGATGAACTCAACATGGGGTGCCTGAAAAATATCGATTGCAGTGTGCGTTGAGTGTCAACTACCACTGCAACAAAGCAGGAACATTACGAGTGTACTCAGAGCGTAAACTATTTCTGTGCTAGATTGTCAGGATCATTCGAGTTGCCTCCGCAGCGCTCCAATGTGTTCCTTCGCGTAGTACAGCGAGTGCGAACGAGACAGCAAGCCAAGATAAAGTCACGTTCCTCGCAGCAGTGCGGGGCTACGGCTCTAGCAGCAGCTAGCATTGCCCCGGCAGCATCTGCTTAATGGATGATTCGAGTGTTGGGAAGTGCACAGTGAGCCAGTGTTTGAGAACTTCTTATCTATCGTTTCGTCTTGTCGCGAGTGTCTCCGAGCAATGAATAGCGAGGTTAAGTGGGAATTGGTTGTATCTTTAAAATATCTTAGGTTGGAATGGCGTTCATTCAATTCAAGCTTGGGACGAATTTTCACAGCTCACTATTCGGCTAGATTGCGAAAATTCTTGCAATAACGCAACGCTTTTAAAGAGCATAGTTGTAAGTTCCTGCACGATATAAACGCAGGACGTAAATACCATGTTATAAAGGCGAGTTGACGATACATTACGTCAAGGACGTAAAGATTAGATGGGAACAAAAAAGGCACGAAAACAAACTAATTTTTTCCGGCTTTCTCTAAAACCCGAAAAGGAAGACTAAAATAAAAAGAGAAATGGAAGCCATCTACTCTTTCTACGCATGCGCCAGAGGAAGCTTAGCGTTGAATATGAGTATCGCATGCTATATTAGCACGCACTTTATCCTAAAACGTTCAGCTAAGAGAGACTGCATAGAATTAAGCAAAAAAATTAGTCTTATTTCAAAAGAAGCATTGAGCACATGCAGAAACGCAGACGGTTGTCGCGAGGCGCTGCTAAACTCGTCGAATTAAAGCCGGAAACCTGCGCGTGAAAGATGGCTACACATACTATTAAAGCAATCTTCAAGGACACATTTATGGTACGCTCCGTTGCAGCGAGTGCTTTCTACAAATCCAGTTCGAACAGCTAGCGCCTTAAAGTTCTAGCATCGTCTATCTACCTGCAACTGTGTCAAAGAAGCACAAAATGCAGCGGAAATAAAACGCAACTACTTATGACACACTATGCTCAGTAATCTGAACGATGTCTTGTGAGATATCGCTTTGGTGCAATTGTAACGTACCACCATTGGTCGACCTGACGTGAGCAATGCAGGCTGTAACAAACAGCGTCGAAGTACCACGAGATGGATGGATACAGCATCGTGTAACGCCAAGGGCAGTAGTTTTGAAAAATATGTTTCTTTTGCCCCGTTACTAAAATACTGCCACAGCTCAGCACGCGAGTTAGACGCACTGTTTTCAGATTATCCAGCAAACCTGAAAATACGTTGGCATTGCACACCTTATTCCATGTTTGCAGGGGAGGCCACAATTCAGCATCCACGATGCTGCGAACCCCTGAGATCACCTCCCGAGAAGACACTGCCGAGATCAGCGACCTAAGCCGCTAGAACTCTGAGCAACCGTCTTGTGGTCGACTGCCTTTGGGGAACTCTGGGGCCGCGTCTCTCCCGAGAACTGCGCCTGCCAGTAACTCGGGACGATCAATGGTGGGTCTTCGGCATCATGAGCTTATACACGTTGTCCCTAGACACCTACGCTTCATCAGCGTCCGTCTCTGTGACAGCAGGCGCGTGCCGGTAAAGCACTATAATGCTGAGTCATGAACAGGAGGTCGCAAAGGAGACTGCTGATGAAGCCCAGGCCAAACCCGGTAAAGTTTCCAAACAATGACGACCAGTCCTCTGTTGGGTATGGAAGAAAACTAGGTTTGAAGTGGACATTTCACGGAACTCGAAAACCATTTGCTGATGATGTCTGAGGAAGTAGAAGAAAACATTTGGGCCAAATGTTGGGTGAGCGACCTGTTGAGCCATCCAAGTCGCGCTGTTTTGGGGGCTAGATGGAACTCACCTCCACCGAGTATAGGTACTAACTCCAAACAGAATAAGGAGCTATATCGCGTCATTAGGAGGAGTTGAATACAGCATAAACCTGATGGTATAACGACCTCTTGATATCTTCGGATGAAATTAAATCAATCGAAGAAACAGAATAAGATCATGCCACAATGACATACCTTCTTTTGTCCACTTTCCTGTTTCCGTTTCACTATGTTTTGTTATTGTTAGTTGAAGTAATGAGACCATAATGCGTACAATCAAAGCTAGTCCAGTGATGAGGCCTTTGCTTAGCTTTTCACGCAACGTCCAAGCTTCCCGGATTCGACAGCATAATGTAATGTACACCATGCTATGTACGTCTTCAAGTTGGATGGAAAGCATGCCAGTACTTTGTGTCCCTCGGGCCAATCAATAGAGAGGCATGGCCCACATACACAACGATGTAAGCTAACACTAAAGTTGACCCTTCACGTTCAGCGCAGTGATGCCTCATATGAACCAA
Source organism: Ixodes ricinus (assembly GCA_037355805.1). Taxonomy (NCBI): domain Eukaryota; kingdom Metazoa; phylum Arthropoda; class Arachnida; order Ixodida; family Ixodidae; genus Ixodes; species Ixodes ricinus. The sequence continues at coordinate 149,977 of JAZHYW010007883.1, read as the reverse complement.
GGGTTTGGAGGACAGAGTTTCAATTATGCTGATATGTGCATACAAGAGAAATGTATAATCGACTTATTATAAAGTCAACTTCTTCCAGCATGCAACATGCAGCGATTATGTAGTCCAGAGCACACCATAATTATAGGCAATGAGAAACATCTGTAACATGCTCAAGCTTCCACCGGTGAAAATCCAGAAGGATGTTCCCAATGCTCCAAACTCAACTGTGTGATTTTCTTCTAAAATTGAGAAAGGCCTGAAAAGCAAAAACATTTATAACAGTTTTGACATTCGTAGAACATTCCTCGCTATACCACTATGTAGAAATATAATGCGTAATGTTTCGAAGACAGAAATCAAGTTTGGTTTTACGGAAGCCATCACAAATTGGAGTGACGGCTTAGAATTACACCACAAGAAAGATTTGATTTACTTATAAGCAGGCTTGTGCCGACACGCATTACAAGTAATCAAATTACTTGTAATCGATTACTTTTGGAGTAATTTTGTAATCAGTTGATTACTCTTATTAGGCAGTAATCACAAGAGTAATCTGATTACATTTTGAAGTAATAAAATTACTTGTAATCGTTACTATTTTTCCACGGGACACCCCCCCCCCCCCGGCACAAGCCTGTTTTTTCTGATATGACAAAAATAAAATTTTTTTTTTCGAGTGGGAAAAAGAAATATTTTTGCGGAGCTATAGGAAACAAGCTCAATCCCTTTGACCTCAAAAAAAAAAAAAAACGGAATGTCCGTTTTTTTTTTTTTGAGCTGGGATTGGGAGTGGCAAGCGCCAGGGAAGCCACAGTGCGTGACAAAGGCCATTCAGGGTGAAGTTTCAGGGAGCAGAATGTAGCTTTGTAAGTCCTTCGTTCAAACTTGCCCCCTCACGCACACACACACAGAAATAAAAAAATAAAAAAAATCCTGCTTAGGCTACCTACTCGCAGCCCGTAGGAGAACCAGAACCGAAGAATGCCTAAAGCGGATGCAAAATATAACAAAACCATTTGAAATATTTCCCCATTTCCCCTACGTGGTCTTTGTGACAAGTAATGTTTCGAGTTAAGAAGTGGTCGGGGCGATCTCTTCCGCTAATGGATACTACACATGATCCGTTTCAAATCCTGGAGCTGCTGCTCTTTTGTATAACATGCGAGCTCATCCACATGTGAATAATAAAATGAGCGACGCAAAACTTTGAGCGACAACCCTTGCTCAAGCTTAACAAGATCTAGAACCCCCTCCCTCCCTCCCCCCCCCCCACACACACACACACTGGCGAACGCCCAAATCATTAAACAACTTCTTCAAACGAATTCCATGCTTGTGTCCGTATTGTGAAGGTGCAACGACCACGAAGAGGGAACCAGCTTTTCTTCTTCAATACTTGTGCAAATGTGAAATATAGGTTGGAAGTAGTTCATTGTTATGAGCGCTAAAGATGTGTCTTCAGACTCTTCACACAATAAAGTAATCGGAAAAGTAACGATTACTTCTTTAAGTAATGTCCAATTACTTTTGCCGTCGAGTAATCAAGTAATCTAATCGAATACTTTTTAGCCAAGAGTAATAGTAATTGTAATCGATTACTTTTTTTAGTAACGTGTACAAGACTGCTCATAAGGCACCACCAGAGATCATCTAACAGGCCCATTTGGCACGCAATCATCGTCTACAAGTTAGCACTTTCCGCTCGTATTCAATGGACTGCTGCATTCCAAATCATTTTCACTTTCTTTGCTTTTTTTGCTAGAACACTTCTTTTTTATATCAGAAACCTTCTCAACTTGCCGGTGATGTTACTGCAGAAAAGATGCAGCAAAACGTTAACCAGAACAACCAATCCACCATTAGCCAAGACGCATTTACTTTCTCATTGCAAAGCTAACAAATAAAATCCACAATAAAAACTGAAGTTTTTTGTTTGTTTTCTCAGAAGTAAAGTCGAAACAATTGGCTGTTCATATGCACACAAAGGAAAGAAAATTAAGAAAATGATGATGATGATCAAGTGCTATTCACAGTATCTGAGGTCAAGCCATTGGCTGTTAATGAGCACAATGATGATTATGATGATGATGTGATGGTATTGGCATGCGTGAATCAAGCCAATCAGCTGTCCATATAAGCACAAACAATAAACAGATCACGATGATGACTCGATGAGGGTCTTCCCATTCTCTCGTCTTACCTGTGGTATGTACTTGATGAGAGTGATGACGAGTTTTGAATAGGAGAAGAAGTAGAGGTAGGTAAGCCACGGACTTTGTGGGTTGCCGCCGGCCACCGTGACTATGCCGAACACGACCGCCCCCGTCCAGATCACGCCCAGCAGAACACGCGCGGGGAGAGACACCCTCTGGCCCTGCCCCTGCAAACCGACAAGATAAACCGTTAACGACAAACTTTCAGGTAGCCCGCAGGCGCGGTTACATTTTTAAAGAAAGGTTACGTTAGTGGAGAGTCAGAGCCGTTTTGGCGACAAGATAAAGAACCGGAGGGACAACTAGCGTGCAGAAGTTTTCTCTCGCACAGCTCCACGGAAACATACTTCCATTTCGATACTTCGCCATTAGCCGATCAGAGTGCCGAAGAACGGAACACGAAGCGTGATGCGTGAACATATTAAGCTACGCCCAGGATCTCTTAGGCTGTCTATGACCATCATTGACGCCTTTCGAAACTTCAAAATTATGCATAGATCATCTGCGGCCGCCATTAGTTGGTCATGCACTTTGAGCACGCATTGTCAGCATTCAAGTGTACTTCGTCAGCATTCAGAGTGTACTCGGAACGAAACGCGTTCCACACGAGTGCTGCGACACTGCTCGTGGCGAACTCGGAACCAAACACGGGCTTTACACCGGAAGCGATAAGACCAACTAATGTCGGCTGCGGCATAATCTACGCATCATTTCACAATTTCGGAAAGGGTTCTCGTTCAGGCACATCCAGGAGCTTCTTTCGCAAAGAATTGCACAGAAGATATGTATCCTTACCTCGTAGAAACAGCACTGTAAAACCGTGATGAAAGTGGCAAATGAGGCGTGAATTCCAAACACAATGTCGTTGATCTCAACTGGAATGACTCCTGTCGGATGCCTAAGCAAATACTCAGCCTGAAAATAAACAAAACAAAACAATTTGAATGCAACCAAACAGAAATGCACACGTCGCATTTATCTGGCCTATGCAAAACAGTAGGGATGCAATACAGGCCCCTGGCACAATACTTGTACAATCCTGTTTTCAAAGATGAGCTAAAGTTAATTTTGAGCCCCAATATTTATTTATCCGAAACTAGCTAAATAAATAAATATGAATTAAAATAGTTATATTATTCATTACCTACTTAACTACACTAACAAAAAATTGGGCCAGGGACGCTCCTGGCTCAATTTTTAGCCAGCTCTCTTTCCCTTTCCTAACATTAATAATAAATTCAATATTCACTCCCTCCCGGCTTCGTTCACAATATATATACATGAATGTTTCAGAGAACTCAGGCCAAATCGCTCCTGCGAAAACTACTCATCGCAGCGAAAAAGGCTTGTGTCGTTTCGGTCCTGGGCCAGGGGCTCATTAGGAAAATTATTAAAGTCCGGAATAATTAAGTTGTTAATTATTTTTCCGTAATTAACTTTTTTAATATTGTGTTTAAGGGCATGGTTTCAAATAGAAAATTGCTCAGCATCGTCGAAAAACACTAAATCAACAAATTGCAGAACGATAGAAGGCACGCGAAGCATTTTACGACTTTCTGAAAAACCGCACAAATTCGACGGGTTTTAAGTTTCGGTTTGCTATCGGAGCGCATCTCCACCCCGACGGTACCGCGCCCCGTGGAGAGATAGTGCAACCAGCGTCTGCTGGCTGTCGCGCGATGACAGCGCAGCAGAGGTTGGATGCACTATCTCTCCACGGGGCGCGGTACCGTCGGAGGCAGGAGATCCGCTCCGATAGCAAACCGAAACTTAAAAACCCGTCGAATTTCTGCGGTTTTTCAGAAGCCATAAAATGCTTCGCGTGCTTCTATCGTTCTGCAATTTGATGATATAGTGTTTTTCGATGATGCTGAGCAATTTTCTAATTAAAACCATGCCCTTAAACACAATATTAAAAAAGTTAATTACGCAAAAATAATTAACAACTTAATTATCGCGGACTTTAATAATTTTCCTAAATGCGCCCTTGGCCTAGGACCAAAACGACACAAGCCTTTTTTCGTTGCGATGAGTAGCTTTCGCAGGAGCGATTTGGCCTGAGTTCTCTGAAACACCTTGTATATAAGGTGGAGTTCGATCATGTTAGTGCTGCTACAGATTTGACTGAAGGCGTGTGCAAATTATGACATCTCACCTGCACGTCTTTACTGAAGAACATCCCAATGTTGAAGAACGAGTATGCCAGGGAAACCAATCAAGTTGAGCCCAATGAAATCGAAGCTAAGTCCCACAACACTGCAAACAAAACAAAATTCAGTCTCACCAACGTTAATTACTCAATTTTTACAGATCGAAGACTGACAGTGCGTAATCCTCAGTGTTTTAGCCCACAGTAGCTCGAACACGTAAATCGAAAGCTTCCGTTGTGATAGCGAAGAGATGCTGGGTTCGTTCCCTACCACTGCCCGTTTCAATATGAATGAACATTGTACTCGCGTGCTGCCTTGTATCCCTATCGTGTAGTGAACGTTAAAGACCCCAGGCTCGCAGCCGTACAAAAACAGGGCACCCAAGGGCAGGCCGTCCTCATCCTGTGGGACGCAAATTTGGTGTTTGTTTTTTTCCCAGTGGAAACTGCCTAAAGTAGAACAATCTTTTTTCCTTCTTTTTTTTTTTTTGACAGTTACAAGTTGTTGTTTTTTTATGTGAAATTCGTCGTCAAGAAAAGCAAGTTATCTACGGTATACATATTTTTGATAGAACTGAAACTGGTGGACGAAAATATTAAATTATGTCATACTTGTACTTTAACTCCTCTAGATCACAATCAAATGGAAGCCGTTATACAATCATGTTCTTCTTGGTCCAATCAGCGCCCACACTGTTCACATGTATAACCACGTACAACAGGGGTCCGCTTTTGCACTACACAAAAACGTATTAGTGAGGGTTGCATTGCTGATTTTCCTCTCAATTAGTCTCTATATTATCGCGAACGGTTAGTCATGCCTAAAAGACAAGTCCAGCGCCCCTGATGTATTGTGTTTGGTGCTACGGAACCCCCTCCCCTTTTTCTGAAATGCTATCAAGGGCAGATTATCTATTATCAACTATCCATAATCTGCTTAAGGGCACAGATAATGTGTTGAAATAAAACCATGCAGTTTACAATGCAAACAACAACAAGACAAAATATTAAAGTCTTTTACGATTCTCCGTGATGCCGAACTAGAGCGCAGCTTTTGAGGAGGAGGAGGGGCAGGTACGGAGGGTAGAATATGCCCCTCCTCCCACTCCGTACCCTCCTCATCCTCGAATGCAGACCTCCCAATTAGTGGGAAATTTAGCGAAAAATTTTTCCGCTAAATTTGGCGGGGAATATTCCCGCTAAATTTAGAGGAAAATTTAGCGGAAATTTTCCCGCTAAAGTGAGGAGAAATTTAGCAAACATTTAGTAGGAAAATTTAGCGAAACGTTTCCACCTAAATTTAGCAGGAAAACTGAATTGGTGTTGAGGTCACGTGACATCAATTTCCCCGCTAAATATAGCGGAAACATTTCGCGGAAACATTTGCCCGCTATATTTTGCAGGGAAATTTCCCATAATGCAACGCGCGCGGTTACGCCTAGGGCGAAGCCGCTCAACCCGGAAACGGGCGCCGAAGAGCTGCACGCTGAAACAGCAGCTGGAGGCAAGAGCGAGTTACAATGCAGGAGGGGTCACAAGAAGATCACGATGACATCAGAATTACGTCATAATTACGCACCTTGAGGGGGAGAGACGGATCTACTTCGGCGAACCGCGAGGCTCTCCTACACGATTCATATCAAGATATCCTACAGTAAAACATTTGTGACTAAAAGAAATTACACCATCTTCCCGAGGGGAACCATGGGGTGATGCGGAGCATCGTGTTGGTTCCGAGGAAAGAGTCAGTTGCGTGCTGACGTCGAGAGATGGCGCCACCAACTGCCCTAGCGTAATCCCCTACGCGAGCCTTCGTCGCGGCTCGCGGCAGAGAAACTTGGAAACGCTCGCCGCTCGCCGTTTATTTTTTTCACACTTGAAGGAGAGGCAGACAAGGAGAGGAGACTAGAGGAGGAGACTTGCGCGTGCGCGCGCGGTGTGAGTACAAGCGAACGCACGCGCAGTGCACGCAGCTGGTAGAGCGAGAGAGCGAGGAGAGTAACGCCCAGCTGTTGGAGAGAGGGGAGGAGGAGAGTTGCGCGTGCGTAATGTGAGTGCGGACTACAAGGCCGCGGGACATAGACCAGAGCAAGAAATAGCTCCGCATCTAAAAAAAAAGCAGGCAAATGAATTACACCATCTTCCCGAGGGGAACCATGGGGTGATGCGGAGCATCGTGTTGGTTCCGAGGAAAGAGTCAGTTGCGTGCTGACGTCGAGATGGCGCCACCAACTGCCCTAGCGTAATCCCCTACGCGAGCCTTCGTCGCGGCTCGCGGCAGAGAAACCTGGAACGCTCGCCGCTCGCCGTTTATTTTTTCACACTTGAAGGAGAGGAGACAAGGAGAGGGAGACTAGAGGAGGAGACTTGCGCGTGCGCGCGCGGTGTGATACAGAGCGCACGCGCAGTGCATGCAGCTGGTGAGCAGAGAGCGGAGAGAGGTAACGCCCAGCTGTTGGAGAGAGGGGGGAGGAGAGTTGCGCGTGCGTAATGTGAGTGCGGACTACAAGGCCGCGGGACATAGACCCGAGCAAGAAATGCTCCGCATCTAAAAGAAAGCAGACAAAGAAATTACACCATCTTCCCGAGGGGAACCATGGGGTGATGCGGAGCATCGCGGATCGTAATTAATTTATTCCTTCTTGACTGATTTCTTTTGGCCGGCCGGATTTGGGCTGCGGCGGACGCGAGCGGCCGAGAAACGCTAGCAGACGACAGCCGCAGAGTTGCGGGGAAAGCCCACCCCACTGGAAAGCCCTGGCGTGGCGCTGCGACCCGCGCGCCCAAAACTATCCTCCTTTCACTCCTCCGGGGGAACGCGCGCTACCGCTGCTTATATTCACACTTGAAGGAGAGGAGACTAGAGGAGGAGAGTTGCGCGTGCGCGCGCGGTGTGAGTAGAAGCGAACGAACGCGCAGTGCACGCAGCTGGTAGAGCGAGAGAGCGGAGAGCGGAGAGTAACGCGCAGCTGTTGGAGAGAGGGGAGGAGAGTTGCGCGTGCGTAGTGCGAGTGCGGACTACGACGCCGCGGGACATAGCCCTGAGCAAGAGATGCTCCGCATCTAAAAGACTCGCCCACACTTAATAGAGTTATATTTATTTTCGATCCGACATGCAAAACCTGAGAACCTTCAAGCGTAATTTAGGTGAAAATTCATGTCGTACTTACAAACTCAGTTGGCAGGAGCGCTTGCAACTACGACGAACCGTAACGTCACACATTCGGAGGAAGTTTTCATGGAATCCGACTTCCCAATTTCTTTGCAAACAATAGGACGAAGTCTCGCGTTTTAACGGATTTCGCCGTAAATATGGCGAAAACAAAAAAGTGCCAGTTCCTTGTAGATTTGTGCGGTACTCATCACAAGTAAATCATTATATTACCTTCATTAAGGACTAATCAAGTAATCTCATTTATTTTGAAAGTACTGACGTTACTTGTAACCGTCACTATTTTCACCCCCTTATTAAGAACACCCTTTAACACCCTTTGTGTCAAGAACTTTCCTACCAAGAAACCCTCGAACCAAGTCTACGCGGACCGCAAGTTTGTTTGCTTCTGCACGAGGTCGCAGTGACGTCAGAAAGACACCGATCTCGATTGGCTTTGATTAGAAGGATAGTGGGTAGGCCTCAAGACAGCTAGCATCGATGTCTAACTACTATCCTTCCCAATCAGCGCCAATCGGAGCTCGGCGTAATTCTGACGTCACTGCGACCCCTGTGCAAAAACCAGACGAACTTGCGCACCTCATTAAAGAGGACGGTCTACAAACGTAGTGGATTTCGAATCTCGGTAGTTATTCTAATCCACTAATCGACAGTATAAAAAGGCTTGTTTCCTCACCGGCAGAATGATATGCTGTTTCGAAAATCCAAAGTAATCGGAAAAGTAACGGTTATTTTTTCACGTAACGGTCAATTACTTTTGCATTCAAATAATCAAGCAATCTAATTGAATACCTTTTAACCGAGAGTATTAGTAATCGATTACTTTTTTCGAGTTACGCGCACAAGACTGCATTCTTGCTGTCCTGAAAATTAACTGCGGCGCCAGCCGAGGCGCCGCTCACTCTGCTGCCCACGCACTAAACACAATCCCACTGTACTCCAATTAGCGACGTCATGAGACGTCACAGCACAAAGAGCAGTCACTGCATCACGACGGGGTTCCAAAAAAACGCGACGGTGTTACGTGACACAGGGAACAATCCGTGACCATCAGCGAGAAAATTTCCAGCCCATTACCTACCCGAATGAAAAATCCATCAATGTAACCCTGTTTGGCAGTCAATGTTTTCTAGTGGACCGCTGACTGTGCCTGACTGTACGTCAAGCATGTCTGATTGGCCAACAAGTTACTCTGACCGACAGTCAAACTCCAGTCAGACTCCGCTTGTCGGCTTTCTGATGGTTTCCTGGTGGCAGTCGGCCGCCGCGAAATGCCGTCAAGATTTCTTGGTGGCGATTCTGATTGTACATCGATTGTCTCTGACTGTACGTCAAAAAGCTTTGACGGGCAGACAGACGTACGGTCAAAGGACGTAAAGTTCGTTCGAATACCACTATTTCGTCAAATCTATGAATACGAAAAATAATCTATGCACGAGAAAACGATTTCGGGACGTGAGCCCATGAAACCGCTGATGTTAGAGATATGACGAGCAGGGCACCCGACAACCCTGATCAGAAGCCCGCCGAAACGCCGAACACGCCACTTTCTATACTTTCGCTTCGCCCATAGAGGCTTCGCCGAGCTTCCATGAACGATCGCTCTCGACTCGTTTTGTTTGCCCGCTTGCTCCAACCTGTCGATCCTGCCCGGGCTCTACAATGTCTTATGTTTTAGTAGAATTTCTCCTCGACAAGACCCAGTCTGTCGTGAGTTCCGACTATGTAAGGAACTTTAGCGGTGTAGTTGAAGACGACAAGGTGTACCAGGTCTACTGGGCCGGAGACGCGCGAACAAAAGGAGGGTTCTACGACGCGAAAGTACTCTACATGGCAGGTGAGTAGAACTGAAGTACGGCGATTGATGTACGAGTGCTTTGCATAACATGCTGAAGGCTTAACTGCATATGGAGCCGAAGCATTCTTTAGAGGCTGTGTCTACAGTGCCGTCCGACGGCACTCCACTCGCGCCTACAAGTGCCGTCCGAAAGAGAGTCAGACGGCGCGTGTATCACTGGGGAGCTCGTTAACACACCCCAGTGTCTAGAGTACCGTCCGACGGCACTCTTGCAGAGCGTTCAAGTGCCGTCCGACGGTACTCTACTCACGCATTCAAGTGCCGTCCGAAAGTCTCGTATAAAACGAGGTCTCAAAACGAGTTTTTTGAAGCTGCAGTGTAGCTTAGTGGTAAGACGTCTGCCTCATGAGGAAGCGGTCCCGGGTTCAATCCCCGTGCGGGGTTGCTTTTTTTTTTAAATCTTTTGAGCATTTTGTTTTGTCGACGCATTTGGCGATATTTACATTTCTTTTTTACGATTAACATTGGGAAAACCGAATGTTGTCGACGAAATTTCGCTGAACAAAATGGTATGGGACTTCGTTTCCGGAGGTGCATGGGGAACAGCGGGGCTTGGTTTGCCGGCTGGACGCCGCGAAGCGGCGTGTACGACGGGGCCAATTGGGTCAATAGTTTTGTAATTAGCAGCCGCATACTGTCGCCGCGAAGCGGCGTGAACGCAGGCGGCGGGGGGGGGGGTTAACGAGTTCCCCAGTGATACACGCGCCGTCCGACTCTCTTTCGGACGGCACTTGTAGGCGCGAGTGGAGTGCCGTCGGACGGCACTGTAGACACAGCCGATGGCGCCTCGGCTTGTGAACCGTTTCATAGCCATCCAAGATGGCCACCTCGGAATGGGAGCTTTTATATAAATGCTGCCCTTGTTGATGAAATTCCCTTGGCAGTAGCAGTCAGACGTCATCTGATGGACCATCAGGGCACGTTCCACCAGGGCTGCTGACTGGCAGTCAGTGTCCCAAATTACGTACCTTGATGGAATTTTCAATAGGGATATAACTTCGTTTCAGCTTAAGATCAGGCGCAGCAGAAGCTACGAGGTAATGGTACCGATCAAGCAGCGTCACAAGCGCAAGTCACCGAGCCTTTTCTGTTTATGATTGCTACAGCGATGATAAAACACGTACAGAAATATGACGAACACCATGATGGTGCGCTATGTGGAGAGCAAGTTCTCTGCTGCTCACACAAGAGTTTCGGTGACATCAGAACGACGCCGAACTCTGATGAATTTTGATTGAAACGATAGTGGGTATACCTCAATGCTAGATGCCTTGAGGTCTATCCACTATTTTTTTTCAATCAGCCAATCAGAATTTGGCGTTCTGATATCATCGCAACTCCTGTGCAAGAAGCAGAAGAACTCGCGCTCCGCATTCACGCCGCCTGATTGATCCCACAGCTCGTAGCGTCGGCTGTTTCCGGACTTAAGGAGAAACAAGGCATAAACGTCATCACTCCGGAATCCCCTCTAAAACCTCACAGATAATGCGACTGTCGCCATAAAAGGAGATCAAGTCGACACAAACCTTTTCCTCTTCCAGTTGAGGAAGATCTGGGGATAGAAGGACACCGACCAGGCCACAAAGTAGATCCAACCGAAGACGGAGCTCACGACGTTTATCCAGCTCATCTTCAGCACGCTAACACGCACAAAAGCATCCTTGGTGCTGCAAAAAGAAAAAGGAAAAAAAATGCTTTAGAATGAAGTCACACTACACGTTCGAGCAGTCTCAGAACAGACAACAAACGAAGTTTTGTGTCTGTCCTACGTTCCTTCTTTTCCCCGGCTCCAGGGTTAACATGTCAGTACAATCCTGCCCTCACATTACGTTGGCATCCGTCTCGTACACGTTGCCCAAGAAAGTAATCAATTGCAAGTGAAATTGTGCAGCTTTCGACACTTTTGTAATGAAAAGTAAAGTTGGGATTTGTGTAGCCGTACCCTACGTGGCGTAACCGCCGCCCTTTCCCCACCCCCTCTCGCCACCAACTGTTCCACACGTGAAGACGCTTACAGCGCTCATCTCGTGCTCCTCCTCACTGACGTCACGTGACTCGACGCCACGTGACGCCAGGTCGTGTGACGTAATCTCCGTGACGTCGCACCACCTGGCGTGACCTGACGCACGTCATGTAGTTACGCGACCTGTATCGGCACCAGCCACATGACAGTGTGACCTATATTGGCACTAGCCTTGTAACCCATTACGTAACCCAAACTCGGTAGTGGCGTCCCGCTCAATTATCGGGAACTAGCCCGCTTAATATAGCTGTTGACGTAACTTCCTTGTCATTTCCCATTTCCGCCAGCTAAGCACGGTGACGGCGACACGACACAAAAAAATCTGAAATTCACTTACATAAAAAAGAATTCTTTATTAAAAGAAAAAAAAGAACGCAAACACAGACCAGCAGTTCAAGCTTACTCGATGGTGGCGACGGATGTGTTGAGCACGACGGTGGCATGGCCCGCGTTTTTGGCTGTTAGGTTAACCCAGAAGTTGTCCGCGTCCCTCAGAGAAAAGCTCCTGCCTCCCGGAAAGTCGACGACGTCAGCACCTTCAGGAACGGTCACCTCCACGTTCACCGTATCGTTCGGAGGAGCGCTGAAACGACAGAATGTAATGGTAATTCAGATGTGCGCACATTTATACAGCCGAAAACTTGTCACCCCATATGGACGTCTGGTGTCTCAGCTGTAGATGTAGACGTCTGGTGTCTCAGCTGTGCAGTACACCCACTAGTCTGGGTCTTTAACGTGCGCCACGCAGTAGTGGTACACGACCGCACGCCGGGACGATACTCATCCAGATCGAAACGGACAGGGGCAACACCACCTAGACTTTAAGGACACTCCCCTTTTCCTATGACGTCATGCTATGGGCCCGGCCACCAGGTGGTGTTGGGCGACCTGACATCTCTATTTTTTAGTCGTTCGTCAATGGCGGCAGAGACTATGGCGTAGTGCGTTTTGTCGAATTCGTTTTTCAGTTTGGAGCGATTTTTGATCGAACCAGAGATCATCCGCACGTGACAGTGTGCGCTGTGGTGTGTACTGTGATATGGATACCGGCACGAAAATGAACTTGAGATCAGTATAAGTAGGAGACGGGATCGATTAGGTCTTGTTTTGTTTGACTTGCAGATGGTAATTTTGCTTGACAACTACGCTCCTGTTTAGTTCTATGTAATTTTGTTTGTGACGGTAATTCTACGGGCCTTTTATGAATGACAGAACCTTAACTGGTTAGGTCTAGTGTTAGAATCCTTCTGAGCACGATAGCTCACTAAAGGAAAACATTGGGGCTTCAATCCACGCTGTGAAGGTGATTGGCCAGCGAAACTGTGGTATCACCAGCAACGATTGCCCACTGCACTATAGACATTTTTTATGGCAAACGACACCAGGTGGTGCTCCAGTCTTTGACGTCCCAAAGAATTTTCCGGTTTATAAAAACAATGAACAAAGGCCACCTTAACACCGGTGCTTGAAATATAGATAAAACGTTCAACCACCACATCTCCAGGTGAACACCAAAAAAAACAGAAGGAGTGTGAGATATGTTACATTGTTTCGAGTATTCTTGGAACACCAATTTGCCTCCTCCAAGATGTAATATTGTACAGCCGAAGGCCCTCGTTAAATCCCCAACTTTGTTGTCCGTGTAGCATTTATGCTTTCTAGCACTGGTGACATGAGCAAGCCAACAGGCTTGCAAAGACGGTGCGACCGTAAGTCGCTTGAGACGCAAACGGCAGTCCATGCATGTTAACAGCAAAAGGGTCTATACCAAATGATTGACGAAAGAAAAGTAAATGCACTGTACCAAACGTTTTTATATATGAAAGACTTCGTACGCTGTCGTTGCAGCGGCAGCTTATGCAAACGCAATCTTTACCGCGAAACGCATGCGGAGAGCGCTACGTGCTTCGCATTGTGCGCGCGCGCCTTATTATGTATCATGTAGTTTTGGCACTTGTTTTGCGGTTTTCTTATTGAAACAAGTAACAAAACCACATGATAGACGATAAGGCGCGCGCAAACGATGATAAAGCGTGCGCGATGGTTTTCTGTTGATAACAGTTTTGTCGACGGACACGAAAAACACCGACCAACGAGTCATATGCAGCATCGCTGTAAAACAATGAGGAATAGGCCAGGCTGTTCCTGAGGAAGTATTGGAGAGGCCTTAGTCTATGGTCGGAAGAGTTGAGGGGAAGCTTCTCCGAGCTCTATCCGCTTTAGCAAAGAGAACGCTGCAAAGGAGGCTGCTTCCACTCCAGCCTTCGCTCTACTGGAGTGGAAAGAGGTGGGAGGAGTTTCCCCTAAACACATAAGTCTGTCACCGACTACAGGTGGTGTTGGCAAGGGGGGGGGGGGGTAGACCTACCCGTAAAATCCCAGGAGACCTTGCAAGGAGGGGAATCGTGGGGCTGTTTGGATGTACGCTCGTGCCGGCTCGAACACTTCGTATATCCCGGTAGCGGCACGATTCATTATTTCTTATCATTAAAAACTCAGAACACACACACATACAAAAAAAAATAAAGTCATAGAAAAATAAAGCGAACGGAAAAGAAGATCGTCACATACTCTGTTTTGCTTTCCTTCGGCCTTCTTTGCGTTCTGAAATCACGAACTGTTACATCAACGTCAACTTCCTCTTCGCTTCTAGAATAATTTCACGTGCCGTACTTCTGAACGTCCCAATGCGTAAAGCAGACGCTGGGGGCACCACATATTTCCGGAAAGGTGTATTGAATCTAGCTGTTGATTGAATCTCTAGGTCTCTGCAGCGAGAGCTTTCGATCCACGTGCTTCCGGATACAAATCGCGGTCAGGTCCCGGTGGCTTACGAAAACGAAAAACTGAAGCAGCAATCATACATCTCTCAGAAAAATAGTGGTCTAGTTCTTATACCCCCTTGTCCCATATAAGACACCAGTGGCGTCACAAGGGGGGGTGCGGGGCGCCCGCCTTTGTGACGCCCCGGGAGCAGCGCTCCGGGGGTGTCACGGCGAGCCGTGAGAGGGGGGGGTGGCGGTGGGCGACGGGCGGGGGGGGGGCGGGCAACGAGCCGGGGGTGGGCGTTTCAGCCGCGGAGCCCCCCCCCCCCTGGGTGCCGCTGACCCTAGTGACGCCACCGTAAGACACCCCAAAACTTCAACTTCGATGTACAGCGAGTTGACGTTGAGCCGACAAAACCAACTTCCACGAGCGGCTTGATAGCCGAGTGGTAAAACTTTAATAAAATAGCAAATGTACATGTAACTAACCACAAGAAAATAATAATAAATAATAATAAAAAGGATTTGCCAACCCTACTGCAAAACTTTAGTTTTTCCTTTTTTTTCAGTAGTCTTTGAAACATATATTTTAGCTGTTTAATAAGGTATCTCGCACCGTTATCAACACCCTCGTAAAAGTTGAAGCCGCGTGTTTACGTCAGTGCACTGTACGTCGGACTCAAGTTTTGGCGTGTATTACATGAAGCAAAAGGATGCAACACCACTTTTTTTTTTAGAGTAAGTTCTCATAAGTCGTTCGAAAGAAACGGAGTTTGCTGCAGACAGTGTCAAAATTATCTGTGGGCAAGCCTCAATGTTGTTCGAACACTGTTAACTTTAAAAAAAATAGGGTTGTGTGTACAGCCAAGAACCTGGTTCGCTTTAATGGGCGACGTGTCTCCCAGCTGTAGATGGGAAATTTATCCAGTGCAGTACAACCGGTAGCCTGGGGTCTTTAACGTGCATCACGCGGTAGTGATACACGACCGCACGCCGGTACGATGCTCATCCGGATCGAAACGGGCAAGGGTGGGGATTGAACCCCGGGTCCTGAGTTCTGCAGCGCAATGTTAACTGCACACATACAGTATATGTCTGGGGACAGTTTTTCTATGACAAATCGCGATAGGATCGTTATAAAAATAAACACATATCAGACATAGTTTGCAGACTGCCTTTTGCACGATGTATTAGCGGTATGAACGCGGCTTAAAGGCAGGTTCACACATTTTGATATTCTCTAAAGTACGAATGACTCGCAGCGCATCACCAAAGCTTTAGCCGATTCCGCGGAAACAAAATAAAGTTTCGACTTACCCGAATAATTTTGACCTGGAATATCAAAAATACTCCGCCAGATTTTCTTCCCTCTCTTTGACGATTAGAATTATTAAAGGTAAATAATAGCGCGAAGAAGAATGCGCGTTTCCCGAATGGATCGGAAATAGGAGCACATCCTCTACTAAGCTCGAACAGTAACGCGCAGTTTCTATCAGCAACGAACAATTATTCTTAGACGTTTTTGGAGTGCACCGCCACCCCGCTCCCGCTGTGTTTGTATTCAAAACTTTCACGACCTATAGGGGGCGCACAGGTGCCTATCAAAATGGCTGTCGGCCGAATGACCGTCGTACAACAGCAGTACGAGGCTTGGTACTGCGACGCGTAAATATTTCTAGTTTTTTTGTTTTCTTTTTTTTTTGTATACGAGCTGTAATAAAAATTTACCTTTTTTTCACGTCGGGAGGGCGTAGGCAAGCACCTTTATTGTGACGTCGATCACCCAGGAGCTAGGGTGTGCGATTCTCACGCAGCGGTACCACCATCGCTGAACGTTGCTGCTAATTTTTCCTTACGGCCGAATCCCAATAGAGCGAAAAAAGAGAAACAACCGACAGCGACAAGCCTCAAACCAGATTCTTTCCTGATTTGACAGGCTTTCTAGAATAAAGGAGGCTATGCAAACACGAGCACCATGCACACGAGGGTATTGCTTTAGCGGAGGCTTACAATCACTCGTGCTTGCTCACGATGGTACCTTTGGCAGGCATTTAGTCATTCGAGCACCGAACGACTAAACGCCTGCCAAGTGGTACCATCGCGAGCACGCTGTATGCGTTGTGAGCGTGTTCGTGTCGGTGGTTTTTGTTTGTCGCTCTAGCGGGACTCGGGCATTACGAGTAAGTGCCAAATACGCAATGCACGCGGCAAATGCTTCGTGTGGTTGTCGTTCTGGCAGCCACTCGCGCTAATTTTGCGAACTTTTGCTGGTTTAGGAGACATCCGTGATTATCGCTCTGTACAGGTCAATTATAAAAGGAAGTGTCGCGCAGCAAATCGGTATTCGACGAATTAAAAGGCGAGTGAAAATAACCTGAGCCTAGGCGTGTCGTGTAAACTTCTGAATCAGGAGGCTCTTTTAATGGAAACCACTTATTTTTAAAATAACGAGAAAGCAGTTGACGGCACGTTTGTAGAACACACATTAAACCAGAGATAATAACTTAAACCCATATAATTAAAACGCAATCGTGCCCCTGCGTTGAACGGCGTTCGTCGAAGTAACGGGCAAGATAGTGACCTGTCGCCAGCGTCTGTCGTCCGGTTGTTATATATCACGGAGGGAAGGAACAATGCCTGCGACACAATTATCCTAGCTGTGAATGCGTACGACAAAACGAAGCGTGCATTGATTGTGTCTCTCTGCTTATTAGAGACCACACCGTGGAAGGTCTCCAGCTCAACTTTTGAAACCTACGAGAAAGAGGCTTTCCTACAAACTTAGTTTACGCGTCATTTTTTTTGTTTTGTTTCACTGAAAGCATAGTTTATTAGAAGTCACCTGAACAACCTTGTGCAAATGAGACGAACTTTGAACTCCTTCAGACGAGGCGCAAAGACAATCTTCTCGTCAAAGATCACGGTCCGGGGACGAAAATGGGATTTCGGTCCATCGCGCGAATCTGCCCTTAGACGACATAATAAAGATGGCTTACTCCAGAAAGACGAAGAAACCGGAAAGCTCTCTTGTCTCCAAGTGCAGGTCGTGGTCCGACACACCAAGACGCAGACCGGAAGCTGAAATAAAAGTTAAAAAAAACAAAAAAAAAACGATTCGCACATTTTTGGGTGAACAATAAGGCATGGCGTATCAGGGATTGGCATCCCGCGGGCTGGATTACGCGTGGCTATACTCAGTTTCACTTTAGGCCGGACAGCACCCGACGCTACGATTCTAATGGAGCCAATCACAAGAGGCGCCAAAAGTGAATCATCACGGCGATCATCGCCGATGGGGCTTCGCCACGACCCCGCGCTCTTCTTACGCGTGATCGATTTAGCGAGCGAGAGCTAACGCGTAAAAATCGACGGGCGCCGTGACGGCGGACATTTGGTGCCACTTGATTGGCTAATCGAATCGTGGCGTCAGGCTGCGGTAGGACTTAAAAGTAATGCGGAGTTATAGAGGCATCGCATAACCGTCGTATTATAGAGTGTCGCCACCCTGTTCTCTGGGTGTCTCCTGGGCGCCGCCATTTTGGTACTTGGTGTAGAGTGGGCGCAAAAGCCGATAATAAACGGTGGAAAGTACGCAACTTCCCGAACCTTATATACGTTGTCGAGAAGCTCGGGCAATATTGGTATTGCTCTGCCGCTGGCTGTTTTAATAATTACGTAAAACGGGAAAGCGTTTTTTGTTTGTTTTTTTGCAATTTTAGATAAAGTTTGAGTTGACTGACAAAAATAATTTCGGCCAGCAAGATGGCTGAAGTTGCCGTTACACTCGAGCGTATAGTTTTAACAGTGACAAGCTCCTGTTTGGCCAAAATAGGATTAAACCGGCCAACCGAAGTCCCAGATTGTGAAGTTCTGATTTGAAATAAAAACCTGTTTCGATTGTATCCGCGGAGATCTTGAGCCGAGGAGACAGATTATAGCGAAGTGCGCATTCGCGGATGCTTATTGAAGTACACTCCCTTTGCAATATTTTTGTGTGTGCCTATATTGTTAGACGTGAGGGGTACGTGATTACTTTATCGTAATAAATTGGTTGGTTAACTGGATATAAAACCTGCCTTCGATAGTGGACAAAACAGTGTTGGAAAACCCTTTCCGCAAATCATCGCCACCGCGACCAACGCCAAGTTTGGTATTTGTCTTTTTTACGGCGGATGAGTCAAACACTTACGTCACATCTCGGAGACAATCTGAAAGTAGTCGATAAGCGCGGTACGTGACGCATGACAGAACGTTGTGCGCAAATAAACTGCTCAGGCAACAGACATCTTGCAAAATCGGTGCGATCCTAACGGTGTAGTGCCGCCCAAAGCATCCCGGGATCCCACTGGCAAAAGTTTCGGTCTCGATTTTCCGATCTCACTTCACGACATCCCGCCACGACCAAATACAGTGCTTGCATTTTCAAATATGTGACTGTTTCTTAAATGTATACTGCTGTCGGTGTTGCCTACCAATACGGATAAAACCGAAACCACGCGCCACTCCCCTCCATGACCAAATATGACCCATAATGCAACGCGTGCGGCGTTGCATGCGAGATTTCTGGAAGTTTATAGTCTATTGCCACGGTTTGTCCGCTTCCAGAGTACGGTGCCATTAACAGTGACCGGTGACCGCAGTTGTATAATACGAGTGAGAGCAGTGACATTACACGGATAACAAAAGTAGGAGTAACAAAAATAATGCTCGCAAGACACAGTATCCTAGCGGTACATTTCTAAAATCTTAAGTGACCGGTGACCGCAGTCACGTAATAGAAGTGGGAACAGTGATATTACTCGAATAACGAAAGTAGGAACAACAAAAATAATGCTCGCAAGACACAAATTCCAAACTGTACACTTTTAAAATCTTGGAACAAAGTACAGTCGCTTATCAAAATGACGGCTGGACCTTAGGAGACGAAACCTACCTGCGGTCGCGACTGTCAGCACGAGATAGGCAATCACCGATAACAGCCGCATTGTCGTTCCGTGAGGAGATAAGGCCACTGGGTTTCCTGCAACGAATGGAACAGAGAAACAAATGTAATTCATTCATTCCTCAATTCGTATAGTCTCACAAACACGGTACTTCATTTAACACCAAGTCCAATCGTAGCGGAAATTACGATCCGTTGGGGCTAGGTGGCGCAAGCTACCGCCCGTTACGAAGAGTATAGCCGTTAACATACATCCACCCGGGCCACTCAAGCAGTGCCAAAAGTGCATCGTCACGGCTCTAGTCGTCAAATTCAAACCGTGGATTGTGAACATTGAAACTAATCTAGTTAATTAATGACAGACGCAGTAATACACATCGCGACTGAACTGACCTGATGTTACATTACACGACATAAATCAAAAGAAATAAAAAAATTAAATTCCGTAATGCGAATGCTGTACAGTTAACGAATTAATCATTTTATTATAATTTGTTTATCGTCATCGTTCAGCGATGAATCGATCAAAATCAAAAAATACAAATAATTGATTCCCATACACCTTACTCTACCTCAACAGAGTCACCGAGGCAAAAAAAAATGCCCAGCCACTGGGCTGCACACGGATGGCCGGCGTATAATATTTCACACTAGGCAGCTTTTTTAGCGCATATCCAGAACACGTTCCAGAGCCCAAACGTCAAAGCTGGCCGCGCGCATAAAACGACGATTAGAAAGGTATATTTATATATAAAAAAAAATCAAATCAATTAACCATATGTAAGAAAAGAAAACATCGTTTCATGTCAACCCAATGGCAGCTCAGCGGCACAGCGAGCACGTCATGAAAACGGGCGACCGCACAAAACACTCACCCGAAAATTCGCTCTGCGCCCCAAGAGATGTCAACGTCCGGCTTCCAGTTTGAGTCACACTCGCATATGAGAGATATGGCAGGAGTTCAGCGACTGTCACGTGCAACTCGCCCGCGAGGCAGCAGAAACGCGTGGCCGCGCTGTACGGAGACTCCCACCCTAAATAGCGCTTTCGCAATGTCAGAGCGTATCTATAGGCGTAACTTGGAGCTGATAAGGTAGCCGCAGAGATCTATAGGCGTAACTTGGAGCTGATAAGGGTGCCGCAGAGCTGGATCGGTCCATTCCACAATCAAAGAACGATTCACGGGGGAAAAGATAAAGACAAAGAGACGCGCCGATCGCTGATGCACTGTATAGGACGCGACCACGCGCAGGGAGGGCATAAAACAAGAAACGACGTTTACACTTGTCACGTGGTTTCTTAACGGCGCGAAGCAGGAGCGCGAGCAGAGCTCGCATGCAGTGTCGGCCACAAAAACACTTTTGCTGTTTGTTCGCAACCCCGGAGAAGACACCACCCGGAGGCAAAAAAAGAAAACTCAGAAAGGAGGGACATACCGTTTACTTTCAAGCTCTACAAGTCGTACCTCGCTAAAACGGCCGTTTTCGACACCAAGATTTGGTATACAAGTTGCGCTTTTTTGTATAACTTGCAACTGAACGGCAAATGCAACCCCCGCGGCAAGTTGCCGCATGCAATTCGCACCGTCTTGTTAAACTAATCGAAAGAAGAGATTCTTGAAAAAATGCGACTTATACACCCGAAATTTACGGTAATATCCGAATAAACATTTCACACAAAAAAATTCTTTCTTTTCTTTTTTTCTTTTTCCTTTTTTTGTGGGGGGAGTATTGCATTGTTCACACATCACACAAGCGACACGGAGTTTGTCTGCACACATGATGACCGCATTATCTGCGAACAATGCCTCACGTGTCCGCGAAAAGCTAGCCGCCGGCGGTATCGATCGTGTTTTTTTTCTTTTTTTTTTGTACGATTTATTAGCAGTTTGACTGCAACTCTAAACGTGCGCGTAATTATCGTAGTTCATCGCGAAAAGAGGAGGAACTTAGTAATGATGGCCGAGGAGCCACATTTATGTTTGCCACGGATCTCGAAGAAGCAACAGCATGAAGACCTATTCCCACTTGGCCAGCCAACTACGAGGACCTCTCGTCAACGCAGGAAGAGCAAACAAGTTTCAACCGCAGCTCTTATTCACATAAACAAAACAAAAAAAAACTGGATTTATCTTTAGTTGTTGGGAGGCCGCGCAACCCTAGAAATTTTGTTAAGGAGCTGAACTTGAAGTGCCTCCCAGGCAGGCTAAGTTTAGGTGAAATGAGGCCCTGAAGTGTATTAGTAAAAGTTGCACAAGCTCGATCGTGCTCACAAAGTCCGGGGAGCGCAGATATTGTTGAACAAAAACTATACCTCGCAGAACCGCCTCGAAGAACTTGACGTCACGTGACTTGAGGTAGCATGATTCTGGTCACGTGATGTCGATTTCCCCGCTAAATCTAGAGGAGAAATTAAATTGACTGTTTCTTGTGACGATTCTTCAGGGCGATTCTTCGCGACGATTCTTCGCGACGATTCTTCGTGAAGGTCCTTCGTGACGGTCCTTCGTGACGGTCCTTCATGACGATCCTTCGTGACGATCCTTCGTGACGATCCTTCGTGACGATATTTTTGTGACAATATCCTCTGTGACGATATTATTTCTGACGAAGTTCTCATGAAATTCGGCTGATGAAACGCGTTCCGTTTTAATAATAATAAAACACTGCTGCGCAGCCGGCTTCCGTGCTTCCGAGAGTAGACGAATTCCTGATGTACGTACGATAACTCCGGCAGCTAGCCTTTCGCTCCGGCAGGCGCACAGAGTCTTTCCATAGTACAAAGACGCAAGCAGCTGGCGAAGGCGTGGATACTTTCGCGTGGCTGTCACTCAAACGTCCCACAGAAATTGCCAGAGCGAGGTCCATAGCGATGTTGGAAACGGAAGCGGAACTATGGCGCTGGCCACCTGCCAACCCCGCTAACAAGAAAAGCAGAGCTGACACTGATGAGCGCGTGACACAGCGTGCCTAATTTATTTCATTTCATTTCATTTTACTAGCCATACTGAAGTGAGGTAGCAGACACGTACAGGTTCCGGAGGGGCACAACAGATATAATATATAATAATAATAATCATCTTTATTTTTGGATGCCCAAAAACAACCACATCGGTATTCTCCTTGGGGCACCAAAACAAATAATAAAACCAGCAAACAAGCAAGAATCCTAAAAACATAAAATTAAGAGACAAATGTAAGGTTATCCAAATGGCGACGGTAGATTGTAACAGCGGCACATATATGAAAGTGGGGTGGAGCGATGGCGTTATATAATGACTGAATCCGAGAGAGAGGTGAGGCATTGCACAGTGAGTGAACATAGAAGCAAACAAAATGTCTGGTTAGACGTGAAGGAACATGAAAGTTCACCCTTTCAAGGAGTTGCAGAGAATCAAATGCACCATTAGCAACCTTGTGCAGAAAACAAATTCTCGAACAGATCTCCTGGTAGACAGAAGTGAAAGTGAGAACATCTTAAGTATATGTTCATAATTATAGTAAAAGCGCCTCTCAAAGTATCTATCGTAAGCAATTCGGATAACCTTTTTCTGAAGATTTTCGATCATTAAAGCCTGTGTCTTAGATATCGAGTTCCATATGACAGAAGCAAACTCGAGTCGTGACCTAACTAGGGAATTAAAAGGTGGATCAATGAAAGGGGTTCTTTAAAATTACGCGTCAAGCGAGATATTATTCCTAGTACTTTCTAAGCATTTCCGACGAGTAGAGACACATGCTTTTTGAAAATTAAAGCATAGTCAATACACACGCCAAGATCCTTTACGAGAGGTACACGTTGAATTGGCAATCCCTCAACATTATAAGTAACAACAGCATGCCGTCGGCACGAGGAAAGAACTTTTGTTTTTGCGGGGTTAAGCAACTATTGTTGTTCTTTTTTACCATTTATATAAACCACGCACCAGACAAAAAAAAATAGCTTGTTTACAGATTTTTATGTAAGGTATTATTTATGCTCCAAAATATAATCCCTTCTGCTTTTTCTAAATGTACCTATCGACTTTACTCTTTCAGCCATTGGCTGCGTTAATATTTGTTCACCATAGCCATTGGGTGTGAAATGACTTCGTGCCAGTTGCGAGATAACAAAAGATGACTTTTTTAAAGGAGCGGTGCAACGATACTCAATTGGAATGTTTTTCTCTTTACACGAGCTTAAGGCTGAACTCCATGGGACGAATATGCTGCGAATAACGGACGAATTTTGCCCGGCGGCTTTTGCTCTGCGCGTGGAATCAACACAGTGGCTGCTACGTCGCGCGCAAAGCGAGCGTGCCGTAGGGCGGCGTTCGCCAGTTATTCGTCACATAATTCGTCCCATGGAGTTCAGCCTTTACTGGCACACCTGGGACTCAAGGATACTCACACGCAACGCCACTGGCCAAGAAACTCCTTTGTTGCGGTGTAATTTATGGGCCAATGGCCTTTCTGTGGTGCCGCAACCCTCCAGGGTTGAATAAAGATATTATTATTATTATTATTATTATTATTTCAAGGACAAAAGCGATCATTTTCATTCAATCTCTCTTTTGCAAAATTTGATGACGTAACGTGGGGATCGCAGTACACCCAAGTGACGATATTTGAATGCGGTTCATAGATTGGACCCGAGCATTGCGTGGGCACTCGATTTGGGCTCGTGATAATTACTAGCTCGAGAAGCATTCGGGTAGTGGCCCGTGTCCAATCGCTCCAACGACGACAATAGCCGAGCCATAACAGTGCCTGGAACTCAGCGCGTGTCCTGTGCTTTGCCAACCCCCGGCGCGTGGCTATGAGCAACATTGGCGGCATATAATCCGCTCCAGATCACGTGGCCGCTTGTTCGGGCTGCGAGTTGAGGGGTGAACGCTGCTCGTTTTTCTTAAGTTTTTTTCTGGGACTTCTATTGCGTGGGGTGAAAAACGAACGCGTGTTTCATAGGTCATCAACGTCAGGGATCCGTTCTAAGCGGTAATTGCACAAAGTACAAAAATTGTTGCATCGCCCCTTTAAGGTTGAACATTATTAACGGCTGTATATAATGAGTAAAATAGCGCAAAACTTTACAAAATTTTACTCATGGTGGACAACCAACTAGCCCGCCAGCCAATCTTGTGGCTGTATATTAAGCAAGCAAAGATTTTTTTTTAATATAAGCAGATGTGTGATTGTTACAACCAATACACTCGATCGATCGGGTCGCTTTTTTTTTTTGAAGCACTAGTAGATTTTCAAGGTTACTTTTTGTTGTCGTTCCCCAAACCAATGAGTAGTAATGTAAATGAGAGCGAAAAAGTGCATAATATGATCGGCACTAAAGCAGTGTAGGTAATAAATATCTGAAGTTATGCATTGCGCCACCTGATCTGCAAAGTGTTAAAGATAACTTGGACACATGAGTTGTCCAGGACAGGTATTCATGATGCCATAAACCCAGAGGAGGAGGAGGACAAAACAAATTTATTAAGCGTTTTACGCTGTGGGGTGGATCCTCAATTCAGGTACACTTTAAAGATTCAACCTTCTCCAGTGTGTAGGAGTTGAACTTCATATCAATTTCGCAGTTAAGCATGTTATTTCTTGCTCTGTAAACAATATATTTAGTTTTAAAATATTCAATTCAAGCTGATTTGCAACTAGCCCCAATTAAAAATTATTTAACCAATCATTAGCGGTACTTTCAAGACAGTGGAGGTAGCTATGGGGACAAAATAGGGCCCTTTCTGAGCGATGCGAAACATGAACTATACTATTGATATAAGCAAGAAACAGTAATGGTCCTAATAGTCATCCTTGCGGGACCCCTACACTATTCGATGGATATTTGATTTGACGCCGGTACAAATGGTGAATTGTGATCGAGAAGTCAAGTAAATATTAATTAATAAGTTCGCTATGCCCCTCGAACCAAACATGTTTCACTTTTTTAGTAGTATGTTTTTGTTTAATCGAATCAAATGCTTTTCGGAAGTCAAGAAATATTCCGATCGTAAACTGCTTATTTTCAGTGTTGAAAATTATTTCATCTTTAATATTTACAAGTGCCGTTTCAATCGATTTATTTTCTCAACCCCAAACTGCTCTTCGGAAATTATAATATGTTTTGTAAAAAAAAAGAAAAAAAAACTGATCAAGCGATTGATAAATCTTTGTTCTAAAATTTGCGAAAAAATAGGAAGTACAGAGATCGACCTGTAATGTTCTATGTCATTCCTTGCACCACCGTTATATACAACGCAAAAACGTGCTACTTTCATTCGGTCTGGAAAGCGACCAGTTAACAATGACGTGTTGCATATCTAGGTTAGCGGAGTTAAGGTTAAACTGGAAATTAATTTAATTGGTTCTGTTTCGAGGCCGTCTTCACCTGGGGCAGTACTGTTTTAAGACGAGCTATTTAGGTACCTATTTTTTCAACGTCTGTTGGAGAACATAAAAAGAGAGTTTTAGAATAGGGGGCCCCAAAGAAATAGGGACTCACCACTGCGCATGCCCCGAACCCAAACTCCGTTTTGGGCTTAGGGTTGGCGTTCGCCCCTAACGCAAAATTCGAGAAATAGCGTGGGGCCCCTATTGCCCCTATTTGACTGGGGCCGGGTTCGGTCGGCGAACATGGCGGCGTCCTTTCCGATCGCTTACGCGCTGTCACACTGAGGTAACCGTTGGACAACTCTATCTGGCAACACGAGGAAATCCTTTTGCCGGCGACCCTGTCACATCGCGGCAACAACAACAGTCGGGCAACATGTTGCTGCCGCCCGGCAACCGTGTTGGCCGATTTGTTGTCCGACAACCCTGTCACACCGCGCCGACGGCGGAGACAACACTCGGAACACTCCGCCATCTTGATTGTTTACCTTCGTTCGTGTGTGGCGAGGATTCGCTGGAAATGTGGTTCGACAAGGTTCTAGTGCGTTCTGAAGGGCCGGAAATTGCCACGGTACGACATCAAGCAGTGACTGTGATTAGGAAACTTGACACGGGGAGTATTTTCCACCCTTTATTTTATCCAAATGTTATTCATTCGCTAACAAAAGAGAAAGCCCTAACCGAGGAAAGTGAGATCGCTGATAAATGTTCGGGATTTACGCCACCGTATGAAGTGTTTCTGTCCGGTTCTTTCTTTCGTGCAATTCCTTTTTCTACTGTAAAATTGAGTTAGCACCGACAGTACCCCAAAGAGTATTTAGTAGCGTGGTGTTCAGCTGAACTGACAGTGCTTAAAAACTGCGACATCTTCATAATAATCGGTGGAATAAATATTTTTAAACGCTGTCTATTTGCCTACCGCCTGATATGTGATCGAATTCATCCCCCAAAATGTCCTGGGTATTTTTGAAACAAATAAGGTGTCTGGCAGCGGCTGTTTCCAACTTCCAAGCATCAACAATCATGATAAACATGATTGTTTTAATTAGAACCAGATCAGGTTAGAGCCGGATCAGGCCGTAGGGAATGTACTACCATTCCCAACCATTCCGTAGGGAATGGTAGCGTCTTCACAAAACAAGAAGAGGATCATACTGAAGAAGAGGAAGTGACCACAGGGGAATGAGAAAAAGCAGAAGTAAAGGTTCCGGCTGGAACTGCGACAGGTCCAGACGGCACACCAATGAGACTGATAAAAGTTCTAGGCAAAACAAGCAAACTGAAACAAAGGCTGGTGATTGACAAGATGCTTATGGGAGGAAAGGTACCCAGTGACTGGAAATTGAGTAGGATGAGATTATTACATAAGGCGCAAGGGATACAAAGGCAGTATCAAATCATACCGACCAATCACAGTAACCTCAGTAATACACGGACTAGGTATGCAAATTGTAAAAAGAAGAATGGAGGAATGGGCAAAGAGAAAGCAGATTCTGGGGAGCTTCAAAACGGTTTCAGGAGGGATAGACGACTAGATGATAACTTATTCGTAATCACTCAGTGCATTGAGATAGTAATGACAAGGGCATTATGTGTAGCATTTTTGGACATCAAAGGGGCATATGACAATATGAATCAGAAAAACGTCTGGGACCAACTGAAGATATATGGGCTAGGGGGAACCATGGTAAAGTTTCTAGAACGGGTTTATGCGAAGAATAGGGTGGTGATAACATGAGAAGCCGAAACTACAAGACCAGCAGCAATAATTTGGATTTAGATTTGGATATGCCGCTAACCCCTTTGTATCGGGGGATCCCAGCGTACTGGATCTAGCCAAAATGTTCTGTTATTTTCTTCTTGGTTTTTCTTCCACCAGTGGTCCAGTCTTCTTTTTGTCCATTCTACCACCAGTATGGGCCGCGGGCCCCTGCCCACGGTGCTGTCCACGCCGTCCTTGCCCTCCTCGTCAATTTCCTGGAAGCCTAATGCCACCACCATGTCTCCGCCGCACGGCACCCCGGCTGCAGGCCCGTGCTCTCCAGGTTGACGTGCTGCAGCGTTTCTTCGGCCCCATGTGTGCACAGGGTGGATCGCACGTCGGTGTCTGTGTACTTGGCCCGAAGCACGCGCGTTCGCAGCGATGCTTCCTCGGGCGTCGAACAGAGGTCCACTGCCCTGCCATTGTCCATGAATTCTACCCCCCTCACTTCCTGCTTTTCTCTGGTGTACAAGGCAAGTGCCGGCTTCTGTCCCGTCTTCTCCGCCCACCGTTGAGTCTCGGTCTCGGCGACTCTCGTGCGGATGTTTTTCATTTGTTGTTCTGGAGTCGGGTAGAGGAGAGGGATGTTTATGCGATACCGGAGGGCCAGATGGCGTGTCCGTCGCAGCCACCTAGTCAAGAGGCTCTTGAGGTGGATGTATTTGAAAACCTGTCTCGCCCACCGCCCTTCCTGCATTTGGCAGAGGCGTCGTTCGAAGCCCAGCTTGGCCCGGGCACCTCTGGCATCGAAGCTGGACCACCCCATGTCCCCCTGCACCACCTCGTTAAATGTTCCTCGGCTGGCTCCCAGTGCCGCCCGTCCCACTTCTCTGGCGCACCTCTGGGCACCCACGCGTGCGCGACGATAGCCACAGAACTCCATTTCCAAGGGCAGGGACCCGGCACTGCCACCATCTTCCACAGCGCCCGGGAGATCTCGAAACGGTTTGTAACCTCAGAGGGCTCTGGCAGTAGATATCCCCTCGGACCTCCTGCTCTTAGCCTAGAGGCTGGTCTCATGGTCCTCGAGGTAGTTTTGGCCCTCCTGGATGTGGATCCCAAGGTACTTCCATTGTAATACCCACGGTACTTGTTCCCCCTGGATTTTCAGGTCATCTGCCTCGGCGTATCCTCTGTCCCCAAAGCCCATCAAAGCCAACTTTTTAGCACTGAAAACACAGCCCCAGTGCCACCCCCATTGCGTTGCACCCGTTCATGAGGACCTGCAGGCCTTCCAGGGATTCTGCCATTAGGACGATATCGTCGGCATAGATTAGCCCAGGGATTTTCCTTCCCCCACTGGTTCCCGCCTCCGTATATTCCAGGGTGAAGCCCTCGGCGCAGTCCTGCAGTCTCTTTTCGAAGCCCGCTATGTAGAGCATAAACAGCGGTGGCGACCGTGGGCATCCCTGTCTCAGACCCTTGGTGATAGCTACTGGATGAGTCGCTTCTTGTTGCCACTGTGCCACCACAGTCGTCTCCCTGTAGATTTCTTCAGCAGGCTGATCCACTCCCTCCGAGCCCGCCGCTTTGCTAGCTGCCTCCACAGCTTCTGCATGGTCAACTGAGTCGTAGGCCCTACTAATGTCGAGGAAACAGAGGTACAGTGGACGCCTCTTCCTCTGGGCGATTTCTATGGCCTGCGTCAGCTCGAATAACTTGTCCTCAAGGTGTCTCCCCTACCAGAAACCAGTTCTGTAGTTCCCCAGGACTCCTTCTGCCCTCTACCCATGTCTGCAGTCGGTCCTCGTATTATCTGTGGTGAACACGTGGTAGAGTACCGATTTGATGGCTATGTGGCGATAGTTGCCGAGCGTTGACTTTTGCCCTTTTCCCTTGTAGATGAGTCGGAGTATTGATGTTCGCCACTCCACCGGTACCCATCCCTCCCTCAGGATCTGGCTGAAGATCTCACGCAGGCAGTGCTCTCGTCTCTGGCCCCAGTTCCTTCACCAGCCTCATTGGGATACTGTCCATTCCAGTGGCTGTGGTTCCTCCCATCCTTTTGATTGCTCTCTTTAACTCCCCTCTACGTGATTTCCTCTCTGCTCAGTTGCTCCAGCAGTTCGTCCTCCGTCTCCCCCTCCTCACTGTCCATCTGTCGGCTGTTCCTTACGAACATGTCCCCAATCCACTTCTCAATGTACCGGTTGGTCTATCCAGGATCCAGCTCCTCTCCCATCGTGATTAGGATTACCGCATCCTCCCTGGGTCGGCCTGTTTGGCCCTGTACATGTCGCCAGAACTTCAGTGGGTCCTCACGTCCTGCCTCCCTCAGTTCTTCCAGGAATCTCTTATCTATATTGGCCATTTTGCTTTGAATCAGAGCTGTCACCTCTATTTTCCTGCTCTGGTACTCTTTCCACTCTCTTGAATCCTTCTCTAGGGGGGCTTCTTTCTCCTCATTTCGTTTCCCGATGGTCCCACGCATTTGCCCCACGCATTTGCCAGTTGTCTTCTTGCAATGACCTCCCTCACCTCCACATCCCACCATCGTTTTGTCCTCTTCCTTTGTGTCGGTCGTTTTAGTTTTTACAGGTGGTCCTTCCCCCACCGCATGAGGTTCCCGTATTTCTCCACCTGCCTGGTGTCCACACCTTCGTCCAGTTTCCGTGCAATGGTTTGTGCTTCCGCTCGCGTTATAGGGTGTTGTTGCATAGGTTTACTGACTCTCTTTTCCGTTGGCTTTCCTCCGAAAATGATCAACAATCTGTTGTGATCACTTCCCAAGCTTTTGTCGCCTTCCTCGTCTATTTCCTTGTAGTTCAAAGAGGACTTAGACAGGGTTACTCCATTGTCTCCCCTTCTCTTTATGCTATACCTCAGGGAGATAGAAAAAAGATTACACAGAGGAGTGCAACCTAGGTTTTGACCTTACTTACATGGAGGAAGGACATAAAGTAAATCAAGTATTGCCAGGGTTAATGTACGCAGACGACATTGTACTCGTATCAGAAAGTCGTGAGACAATACAGGAACTGATTAGGGTTTGCAGCAGGGAAGGGGCGAGTTTAGGAATAAAATTCAGTAGGGACAAGTCGGGTATAATAGTTTTCATCGACGAGAAGGCGGAACCCCTGAAGATCCAGGACACAGTGATAGAACACGTAAAAAAGTACAAATATCTGGGGCTATAGTTAAGTGAAAGAAGAAAGTATCTAAAAGACCACGAAGATATCGTAATAAATAAGGGGAAACAAAATTCAGCTATCATGAAACACGGGGCACTATGGAACTATAATGGATATGAAGTCGTTAGGGTGTATGGAAAGGAGGTATGGTGCCAGGTCTGTCATTTGGGAATGTGGTATTGTGTATGAGGTCAGAAATCCAGGCAGGTTTAGAGATACAGCAAAGCAGTGTGGGTAGGTTGCCATTGGGGGCACATGGGAATACACCAAATGAGGGAGTACAGGGGAATATGGGTGGGACATCTTTCGAGAGTAGAGAAGCGATCAGTAGAGTAAACTTTGAACAAAGACTAGCTGAAATTGAGGATACACGGTGGGCAGCGAAAGTGTACAGATATCTATATATGAAAAGCCTAAACACTAAGTCGACAAACCAAACCCGCAAGCTGACGTCTAAATACATTTAACGAGATGGGGCTGATCAGAGTATATCAGTCGAAAAGAGAGTAAAGAAAACATAGAGGAAGTTGTGGGAAGAGAAAATGCAAAGGAAATCAGCTTTAGCAATATACAGGGCACAAGAACAAGAAATAAAGAAGGAACACTTGTATGATAATTCACTGGGGAGCTCAATACAGTTTGAAGCTAGAACGGGGATGCTAAGAACGAAAACATATAGGGCTAAATTCCAGGAAATTGACACTCTGCAACATATGCTACCACAAAAGAGAAACTATAAAACATGTAATTTTAAGGTGCAAGGAAGGGGCTTCGTCCCACTCTCTTGAGGGATTTCGTGGGGGCACTGGGATTTT
This sequence comes from Ixodes ricinus, assembly GCA_037355805.1. NCBI lineage: Eukaryota > Metazoa > Arthropoda > Arachnida > Ixodida > Ixodidae > Ixodes > Ixodes ricinus. Next base: position 118,782 of record JAZHYW010007883.1, on the reverse strand, counting down.
TGCAGACACGAATGGACGAATGGATAGGGAAAGAATTGCGGTAACTAAGAGGAGACTGGAACATTGGTGGGAAAGATCTAGGGAGGGGTAAAAATACATATAAAAATAAGCAAAGGAAACACTTCGAAAAGGAGGGTGTTAAAGCAAAATTTATACAAATTTTAAAAAAGGGACGACAAAATGTTAGGCTAGGTGGATCAAGCTGCCGCCCGTTACAAATGGTATAGTTATTAACATCCATCCTACCATCCATCCATGCTTCGATTTTTTTATCTTTGCTTTTCTGGATTATACTTTATCAGCGGGTGAGTAGGCATGCCATTTTATTTCACTAGCAGTAATGTTAGCTGGTGTCTCGGCAGTTCTAATTTCAACATCTGAACGTTCACGACCGTAGTTGTGACCATTTCGAAAATCGCTTTCCGTAACTACGCAGTAAAAATATTAATAAAAAATGTTTTAGTTGCACGCCAGTCCTAATTATTGTTAAATAACGTTTTCCAAGCCTTAATTTGAGTAAGACGTTATTGATAGGGAACTAGCTCTACCATCGAAGCTATCTGTGTTGTCGTGTTGCCGGCCCGAAATTCGCTGAGCCAGCGATGAGGGCAGCACACGTTGTCCAAAACAAGTTGCTGATGTTTTTATTGCCGAAAGCTGTCATACCGAGGCAACATTTTAGTTGCGGTTCATGTTGTCGTGCTGTCGCCGCCATGTGACAGGTGTGTTGGACAACACGGGGAGCGCAACAAGTTGCCCAACAGTTGAACAACGTGTTGTGTTGCTATTGTCGTCGTGTTGCCTTAGTGTGAAAGGGCCTTTCGGAGCAAATTCGTCATGGTCGCTGCAGCACGAGGGGTACAAGTGACACATCCATAACTAAGGTTGTTTCTTTTCCCGTAAGGCAAATGTTGTTGTACATCCTTACACATTAGACGGCTCTGAAAGTTCAAGATCTTCTGTTGTGCGTGACCTTGGCAATTTGGTCGATTCACGCCTGAACTTTAACTATCATGTTTCATAGGTTATTAATGATTCCTAGCGAATCCTGGGCATAATTGCACGCATTACCCGTGACTTCTGGACTTACAACTGTATACTGAACCTTTTTCGGGCTTTGGTTCTATCACGGTTGGACTTTTGTTCTACGGTGTAGAATTCTTTGGGTGTAAGTCAGGCGCTCAGGTTGGAGTGCATACAGAGACGACTTGTGAGAATTGTCTACGATCGCCATATTGGTCGGAGTGTTTTTTATGACTATGTGCTTCTTTTGGGCACTCTTGGTCTTTCGCCTCTTTCGACTAGGCGATTAGTTCGCGACATGTGTTTTATATAAGTTGTTCAATTCTGTTTTTGATTCCGCAATGCTTTTGAGTAGAATCTAAACTCATGTTTAGATTCTCCAGAATCTAACATCTGGGGAATCTAAACTCATGTTTAGATTCCCCAGCGACAAAATAGGTCTACTCTTTTTTTACCCCTCTTATCTTGAGTCCAGTCCTCCGCTGACACGGATGATGCACATGTACAACAAGTACTTTCACTGTCACGTGGACTTTTTTATATCTTTTAAAAAGTTCAATTATAGTATAGTGGTCAGGATTGCCGTGTAGTTCGTTTTGTTCAGTGCTGTTTTTTAATGTGAAATGTAACCCTAGAAAAGGCCCCTAAAGCTGTTTGGAAACACAATAAAACTCTGATTGATTGATTGATTGATAACCTTATCGGCAAAAGGATATGAATTTCTTGATAGAGGGCTACGCCGGTTGTAGTCATGACTGGCGCTTTTCGCGGCTATTTAAGAGATTGTTTTTTCAAACAATGTTAGTTGCGAGTGCGCCGGTGTTTACGTCAACTTCTTGTCCCGGACTATTTTTTCAGCGTTTGTCTACGATCACAAACCAACTGGCCCAAATCGCCACATTAATGAATTTCATCAGCACTGCACTGCCTTGAGGTCATTGATACGTAAACACTTCTGGTGCTGAAAAATCATAGCGCGGGCGTGATATACCGAAATAGAAGCACGCACACGCCACGGCGCAAAGTCACATTGCATTTGGATCGTATTCAGTTACGGCTGGCCCTAGCGGGAAAGGGAGGGGGGGGGTCGGTGCGCACCACAGCACCAGAACACGTGTAGCGAAAGATCGCGCTGCAGAAACCAGGGGTCCTGGGCTCTATACCCACCCATGCTCGCTAACCAACCTTCATGCGGAAACAACTGGGAGTCCCTGTTCCCACTGTCCCACTTGCCGTACATGTTGCACACCACGTGCTCGGTTTTTGTTTTTAACATTTATTGGTTGCCAAACTTCGTAAAAATCCTACACGGCAAACAAAGGGTCGAGCTCACAGCGTGTACCAACGACACACCACACCGATGATGCCCAAGAATGCACATGATAAAGACGCCATCTTTGTTTTGCAGGAAACTAGAAAACCTATGGTGAACTTAAACCAAGAAAAACACAAAAGAGCTAAAAAGAAAATGCTATAAGTTTGGCACATCCTGGCTAATGTTATGGTACCATTGGCTAATGTTATGCTAACATTCTAAAACCAAATCTAAACGGAACAATTTTATATATTTCTTAATTGGTTAAGTTACACCCAGCAAATTATTATGGTTGAACTTTATTCAGATGTGCAGTGAAACGGCGTGCTTTGGTTCTCTAGCTTTGGCTTCATTGCCACAGAAAGTTGTCCCCAAGTATATCCCTATCTAGCTCTTTTCGGCTCTGCACCCCTCATCCTCCTCTCTTGCTTTGCTGCTCTACCCGTTCTATCCCCAAGCTCTCTGCCAGTCGTGGAGATAACCGCCCATGGCGACAGGGCGCATGACGTCTCTTGCGTATATTTTTTTTACTTGCTTAAAATAGGGAAATAGGCATTTAATATGTCCTATGATGAGTTGAAATATTTCAAAAGTAGGGGTTTAGCGCTTACTCTCACATGGGTGCACGCTCTGAGTTTTACGGTAGTTTTATGGTGTTCTGTGGTACTAGAATGAATTGGGCTTTTGTATAGTTACCGCATATGTGTAGAGGTGATTCATGCAGTTGTTAATGACCATTAGTACCCAACTCAACCTTGTGCAGGGTGTCTATGAAATGGAAAACCGGTAATGTTAAGGAATTCGGCGATTGGAAAAGTCTGAAGATTTCCACCCTAATCAGCATCGATCAGAGACATTCAGCCTTCCTTTCTCTGAATGTCAGCAAAAGACACGTGTGGTGTGACACATGGACCTTTCTACTCAGCAACTCAGCCAGCCTGCCAATGCAAATCTCTGCTCGGAAACTAGAGTCTTGGGAGAATCCAGAGATACAATCTCACCTCGAAATGTATGAACAAGGCAAACCTCTATACTCTAAATGAACTGCTGCTGCTTATGGCAGATTTCTGGAATGGCTTCATAGTGCGAGAGCTTGTCTCTATAGCTACCCCAGTTGCTCCTGAATGTACTTTCGATGGGATTTTTTACGGGTTGTGAACATCATGGCTGTTGAGGTAGTTTCTGCTGCGGGGGTGGAGAATATCCCTCAGCTTGACAGTGCACGGAAGCTTTAGCAGCCAGAATTTTGGATGTTGCGAGAACAATGACGGTTGCCTTTAGCTCATATTTTTCGCCAAAGTTGTACGACCAACCGCAAGGATTGTCCCATCCGACAGCAGGACATGCCGGCTACTGTGGCGTCATTTAATGTTGTCGCTTAGAGACCTACTTTTAATGCATGGGTAGTATAGAACGCTAAACACACCAGTCGGAGGCGCATTCCATGCACCATACGTAGCATCTGCTGCTGAGATGTTCTCATTGCAGTTATAACAATTTCCGGATTTTGTTTCTTTTGCTCTTCAGTGGGAGCTCATGAAGGTGGCACTGTGCACGGAGGGACAGAGTGGCTGACGATGAGCTGTTCAAGACAAGCTCCTAGCTCTCGTGACCATCTCTGAAAGACTGTGGTTGGGCTAATTGACAGACGTGCCCGAACATTTATAAATGGTAAACACAATCTAGACAACCTTTGAATTACGCCTTGGTCTAACGGCTGTAGCTTGGATGCCGTGTTTGGCTGCTATAATTGAACTGGATATGCTAAGCGGCACATGTCACCAAGTAGGCACACGCAGGGACGCTTATCCGCAAACTCCGCATCCTAGTCCATGAGCCACCAAAGACCAAGCCAAAGATATCCCGAGTCAGCCATGATTTTATGTTTCATACGTATATGATGGTATTATTGTGGCAGTTCTTCATGCAATTTGGCATTCTAAACTTTCCCATCACTAAGGATTACATTTTTGTGGTGCCATCCGTGTTTGTTTTCGAAAGTCCTGTAGTCTGGGCCTTGCTATGTTGACTGCCATGAGAACTGTCCTGCTAGTGCGAAGAATCGCTTGCCAGGGATGTTTTTGCCACTGGAGGCACAATTCCTAGGCATTGAAACTATTTTGGGCTTCATACTTGGCTTAACTTATTGTTGAGCCATTGACTTTCTCTTTCGACGCTTGCACCGCCACCACAATATTCACATCACATACACTAGCACTACTCTCCTTTACAAAAGGTACAGCCGTTTGCAGCCATTTATCTATCCCTTAGATGGACCTCTTTTCCTATGCCATAGTGGCCCTTAAGGTAATCAACTATCCACTTGCAGTGAAGTTCTTCACATCAAGAGTAAAAGGAATCTTTCACATTTTTTAGAAGATTCTTCACATCAAGAGTAAAGGAATCTCACAATTATTTTAAGATTGATCCCAATACAGGGATGTTGCTTGCCCTAACATCTCTAAACCACCTTTGTAGTGGTTTCTCGATGTTTTAATATGCCGTGCATCGGGATGCGTTCTGTCCCGCTTTTATGTCACCCCTTTTCTTGAGTAGTTTACCCAAAGTGCTTTGAAAGATATTGTGGGCTCCAGCGACACAAGACTTCTTGTCTCCTTCTCCACATGCCTTACTTCAAGTTTTGCTGCAAATGTCAACTTCGCCCTCTTGACATTCACCGCCATGACAACATGTAGGCCTATTTGACGGTTGATTGTAATGTCAAATACCCCCCTCCCCCATTGTCCAGATTGGATATCATTTGCCTGCGGTGTGTTCTGCAGCCACAAACTTCTGCCATGCCACCACTACGCATTGTTGTACGGCGGAGAAGCCTGCTACGTGACTTCAGAGCATGCAGTCATTAAATTCAACCCTAGGCAATTTAATAGTGATGTCTCATAAATATGGACACCTCCGTTCCTCCCCAAAAGCATCCATAATGTGAGCTGTCCATAATAACGAAACAAAAAGGCAGGTATCTACCCAGTTGGTCCCCGAAAATGGTTTCTATATAGCAGAGTATTCATATTATCGAGACATGACTGTTTACCCATTCTGCCCGAGTCCAACTAGAGCGACAAAGAGAAACACGTACCCGACACTGATATGCCTCAAGACTGGATAATACGCCAAAAACTACGGACAAAATGAAGGAAGATCTGGACAGGACACGTCGTAACTTTCAACTGAATGGTTTACTTTAGTAAAAACTATATCTTCTGATAAGAAGCGACACATGCTGGCAGAACACTGTAATCCTGATTAGCATGGTGCGACTTTACTGGCGATTTTTTAGTTGTGACGTCGCTCGTGCAGAAAAATAAAAGCGTAGGGCAAGCTGCGGTGCCCGACGTCACAGGTGTAAATTTGCAAGCAAAATTGCACCATGTGAAGCGGGCTTAAGGTAAGGTATAAACATATTCCCTCAGAAACCAGCATCATTGGCTCTGCAGATAGTGAATACAACTGGTAGCAGCGCGCAAAAAACACAAGGACAAAGGGAGGAATTCACAAGACGAGCGCTGAACTTCAACTGAACGTTTATAGGAATGAACATGCCCAAGTAAACAACCACACCGTTATCGCATCAACGCTCAAGATAAGCTATTTCTTTTTATGTAAATACACCGAAGTCTGGCTAACACAATTATCTCCCTCCTTTCCTAACAAGTACGCTTCCAGCAGTTCTCTTGCAGTTTTGTCACCCCTTTCCCCACAATCGTAATATCTTCAAAATTCGGCTGACACATGCAAGTGGCACAGTGTAAAAGCAGATGTCCTGTCGTTGTTGAGCGCAGTGACAGGGCATGTTCGCGCGCACGGTCGTTGACGCATCGACCTGTTTGGCCTATGTATACCCGACCGCAGCTTACAGGATTCGGTACATTTCTACTGCATAATCAACACACTTGTTTCCTGAGTTTACAGCCACTCTGGGGCAAAGTCGCGACAACTTACTATGCGCCGACAAGACGACCGGCACGTCGTGCCTGCCCGCTATCTTTTTCATATTGTGAGATTCGCTTCTAAAATTCTTTTTCAGATAATAGCAGTGAGGGAACGCTCACATGAGCTGTTATCCTGGGCTTCTATCAAGAAGACATTGTGAATTTTCCTCGCTGTTTTTGACTTGTAACGGCCCATATGACACTAGTCTTTTCTAAGTAGGACTTGCACTCACAGTGGACACAGTTAACTGTTAGGTGACCTTGATAAAATCCCAGGGTAATAACTCTTGAGTGGCTGCACCCTCATTCTCATTGTCTGACAAACAATTTCACTCAGTGCAGAGCCAGTGACGCTGGTTTCTGAGGAAGTGCGTTTTGACCTTATCTTACAGTGTTCTGCCAGCAGGATGTCAGTTTTTATCTCTATATATGTTTCTTCTTTTAAATAAACCACTCAGTTGAAAGTTACGTCGTGTCCTGTACAGATCTTCCTTCCTTTGTTCATGTTTTTTTGGCATATTATTCAGTGATGAATAACCAACTAACCCAACTTGCCATCTTAAGCCTCAAGACCATGCAGCTTGGACGCGAAGATATCTTTGGGCAGGCTTGCAATCACTTGTGCTTACTTCATGAGCCCCGTGAGACGGCAAGCCTGCCAAAGGCATCCTCGTGTGCATGCTGAATGTATCAAAGGCTTGTCGGGGTCGGTTATTTCTGTTGGTCGCTCCAGTAGGACTCCAGCATTACATGCCTGATCCCATTCTACATCAAAATTTTAAAGATACATTTTCACAGGAATATGGCTAGCATCCATTGTATTTATTGATTCAATATCATCAAGTCAGACTGAATGTCTTTTTTAGTTTCTGATCTGGTTTTCTTCTGTTGCGTTTTAATTACAATGATTTTTCTTTATAGTTTCAGGGCTGTCAGTGGAAGTTGACACCACTTTATATTGTAATCTTACAGGTATGCAACATAAATATCGATAAAAAGTATTTCTATGCATTTAAAAAAAGCCGACAGGAAACATTGTCTTTGTAGTGAAGTTGTGCTTATGGCTCGGTTTTACTATCAAGAGAAACGAAACATTTTACTTGGAATGAAGAGCGTGTTGGTAGGGGTAAAATATAAACAAGGGAAGAACATAAAAGACGAGGACGGACAAGAATTTTACCTTGAGGCAATTCAAAATTCGCTTTCAAATGATCTGAGCAACCTTCCGCAGTACTGCATGTTATATGTGGTTTAGCAGGGTACGTTGTTGGGCTAGTTGGTTCGTCTTAGTAAAACATAAAGTAGCGCAAAAAAGACAAGGACAAGAAGTATACAGTACAGGCGCTAACTTTCAACTAGTTTTATTCAGGAAATGCAAACATACATATACACATGACAGGTAAAGCAGCACCACGTAAAAGTTTATTAACTTTTACGTGGTGCTGCTTTGCCTGTCAAGTGTATATGTGTGTTTGCATTTCCTGAATAAAACTGGTTGAAAGTTAGCGCCTGTCCTGTATACTTCTTGTCCTTGTCTTTTTCGCGCTATTTTATGTTTTACTGATATGTGGTGTTCACGCTGAGGTGTTCTAACTGGCTTTATTTTTCATTTACTGACTGTGGCTGCGTTTACACTGATGCGACCGTTGCGCATCGAATCAAGACTTGACTATTTTGATTGGTAGCAGATGGGTAGAAGACAAAGAAGTAGGAAGACAGGCTGCGTGTGATTGGTCTCTGCTCAATTCGATGCGCTACAATCGCATTCATGTAAACGTAGCCAGTGGTATACTACAAATAGAGGAAAACTATGCTTGTCACTGTCGAGTTTTGTAGTTCTCGCGTTATGTAGTCTCCTGCAATATGAAAGACCCACTGGGCGCGCCTGGCCGAGGCAGTGGCTGGTAGGGGCGCTTTGTGCGCTCTGGAAGATTCCAATCTACCCAAGGGGAGAACTCACTGGGGCTCAGCTGAAGCGCACCACACGCTCATCAGTTTTCGGTTTCGCGGTGGAGAGCAGTTCATCAGCATCATGTCACGGCTACTAACTCTGAAATGGCTGTCTGAGAGAGACCGGCCCGAGTCAAGGCGATTATTTGTACTGTAAAAGTGCAAGGTCCGTGCCATCCTTCTAATTAATGAATGCGCTCTTCACCACACTATTTTTTTTTCAAATATGAGACTGAGGTGGTGTAACTTTAATATTTGTTTATTTGACAATGCCCGTTCTCAAATTTTACATCAGAAACAACTGATAAGAAAAACAGTGATGAGCATGCTTGCTTCGAGCCTTCGTGACCACACCTCTGGGCGTGATGCCGATGAAGCGCACTCTTAGGCTAAACCTAAACCAAAAACTGTTAACAAGTTCAGAATCGGTTGAGTCCCGAGTGAGAGTCTTTTCCTTGAGGCAGAACGGAATCTCACGGAGCGCACATAGCAATTCCGACCGCCGGTGTCCCAGCCACGCACTTTCAGTAGGTCTTTTATATTGAAGGAGACTGAACATACCACCAAGACCTTTTGGGTAGCCTTTCTGCTGTGTTATAATTTAATTAGGAGCATGATTTATAGTTTATGTAAAACATATTTACTAAACATGCATCACTGTTTATCCTGTTCCTTCTCCAGGTGCTGCTATCCAGCTCCAGGTCACAGCCATGAAGTGGGCCATGGGGTGAACCATCGACAACATGCTGTCATTAGTACTCGGATCGGCAGAGCCACCTGCTAGCTGTGAAGCCCAGTTACCAGGCAGCAGATACTCGGCCAGCAACCAGCCTTATAACTTGTAATGCCCAAGTCCCACTAGAGCGACAAACAGAAACAAACGACAAGGACAAGCCTCCAACCCATGCAGCATGCCCGCGATGGTACCTTTGGCAGGTGTTCAGTCGTTCCGGTGCTCGTGAAATAAGCACGAGTGATTGCAAGCCTGCCAAGGATACCCTCGCGTGCATGATGCTCGTGTTCGAGCATAGCCTACTTTATTCTGCAAAGCTTGTCAAATCGCGAAAGACTCTGGTTTGAGGCTTGTCGCCGTCATTTGTTTCTGTTTGTCACTGTAGTGGGACTCGGGCATAAGCCAGCACCATGTACTGAACATGAAATAAAAAAGCACTATCAAACTTGATTCGATTTTGCAGCTTCATTTGAATGCCGACCACACGATAAATACAGCAGCTCGCACATGTTTTCAACTTTCATTCTATTGTTCAAGTATTCTGAGATAATTGCTGAGCTGCTTTATTAATCGTGAGGCACTAAATCCGGAACAAAGTAGCAACCAGTTTTTTTTCTGCGCAAAGCACCAAAAATTGGAGATGTTGTTTGGCTATATGCCACAAAAACATCCTTTGAATGACAACATAGGCCTCCTTGGGAGTAGTCTGTAAATTCCCCGTATAACCAGGATTGAATGACCAAAGAACTCCCACCCTGGCCCACACTGCATTTACACCGTTTTGCCAAGCTTGACTGACCACTGAACTGCCAGCTTGGCCCAGGCTGCATTTACACCGTTTCGCCAAGCTTGGGCTGACCGCTGAACTGCCAGCCTGGCCCAGGCTGGTTTACACCGTAGAGCCAAGCTTGGCTAGACAAGGAACCCCCACTGAACTGCCGGACCGGCTAGCCAGGCTGCGGCAAGCTTGCCCCATGGAGCAAAACGGTGCTTGGGCCGGGGAAACTTCCCCGGCTGCCCAAGCAGGCTCAAGCTTGAACCGGTGAATTGTGCTGCTTGGGGCCAAACAATAGAGAATTCGCTATATTACCTAAGCATCAAGGAGAATGCAGGGATTGGTGTTCCACGCGCCGCACGCGCACGCCTTCCCCGTATAAAATATTCGAAGTAAATAACCAAAATAGAGCGATGACGAACGCGCGTGCAAGATGGCATCTGTTCTGGGTATTTGCTTTAGATAAGTTACTACTGCTGAGGCCAGCACGTGCGGCGCGTGGAACACCAATCCCTCCTGCATTCTCCATGATGCTTGGATAATATACCAATAGGTCTATTGGGCAGGCGGAAGCAGAACCAGCTATTAATGGATTTCTGTGAAAACGACAAGCCGCTTTATATTTAGCCAGCAGAATTGCGCTAACGGATCAAAACCCATGTGATTCTTGTTACCATAAGAAAAGATAAAAGTAACTTCGAAAGTAATTCCATACTTTTTACGGTAGTTAGTAATTTACTCAATTACCTTTCATTTGAGCAATGTCTACTCTACTCAAATTACTTTTCGGGCCAATACTCAGCAACTTCATTATCTTTTTTTAGTAACATCTGCTCTGTACCCTTAGTTCTTGCTATGCATGCCACGAGACGGATGCTTAGAAATGTTTCAAACCTGTTATCAGATGCATCGCCGCATTCGTGAGACATATTTGTAAGCGGAGATGTTGATTTCACGGCCACGTGCAAACCTCTTTCGTAAACGCGCTTGGCTGTCGAGCCTTATCGCGGTCGCTAACGCGTCATTGCATTCCGCAACCGTACACTCGGGGGAACTGGATAAGGAGGCACGGAGACGCCGGACACGATGCCTTTCCAGCAACAACCGACGAGAGGCGTGTCAATGCACTGCACAGAACTTGAGAGCCTGCAGCTCTCAAGTTCGGGCAGAGTCTCAGGCGAGCAAACTCTAATATTATTCGGTCGCGTTTCGGTTGTGCGTAATTAGGCTTTTTCACGTTCCTCGCGGACGCTCATCTGGCAGTATTACAATGGTTCGATATAAGTTTGTGAGAAAAACAACAACAATAACAAAATATAACAACGAGACAAGCATTATTATCGTTTGCTTTGATAAAACTCTAAAAACGCGAGTCTTTTTCTTTTTTTTTTTTTCAAGTCGGTTAGGTTGTATCGGGGACGCAGCCGCAGTGGGAAACGTGAAACGCCTTGTGCGTGTTGCGGAGGGTGTATGGGCACTAGGATACAGAAGTAACGTAACCAGATACACAACTTACATGTATTCGCGTATTTCAAAGCTTACACTGCTTACTTATGTTACAGCTAGTTGGGGGTGTCACGTTCTAATCGTGCAATCGTGCTCGCTCCTTATTCGTACTTGACCTTCATTGCAGTCGCAGACTCCCCTACCGGTGGTACCCGAGACTGCACGGCGCCGATCGAGCCTGCCGTACTCGTGGATGGTTGGGGCTCCTGCGCTCGCCGCAAACTCCTGCGCCTTGCGCTTTCCACGGAGACGGACACGTTCCGCCGTGGTCAAAGGGGGTCGGCGAGGATTGGCATCCCTCTGGCTTACTGCCCGAGTCTCCTCGCGCCGTTTATGGACCCTACGTGTCGAACGCGGGGGCGCCATAGCCGAGCAACCTTCACATTTCTGCAACAGATTACGCACTTGAAAGCCTTATAACTCCCGATGAACGTCGGTGGGAGTTCGATGGATTATTACCTACTATGGCAGAGTGAGCTCTCTCGAACGCGACCACGCTCCCGCTCGGATCGACAAACGCACTGCCGAGCTACACCTCGGTGAAGGCCGCGCGCGAGGCTAAATTTAGCTCCGATTGCGTCATGCGACAACGACGCCATCTGCGCACGCGAGACATGCGTGATCGACTAATGGCTTCTTTCCCCTACACAACGATACCAAAGTAAGGCGCGGGGAGTGCGGTTGCAAAGATATAAGCGATATTAGTGTCTCATGATTTCATTACATGCGGTTTTAGCAAGCGACCCTCTACAGACCAAAATGAAAAACGTTTGCCAGCAAAAAAAGCCGTTTTGTTTCTTTTCTTTCAGACGATCTGTTACCTTGCGTGGTAGATGCTAACCCACGCTTGTAAACGACCGTGACTCGTGCATGCAACGCTGCAGTGCTGCTTTATCTTCGATGCAAGCATTACATGGTCACGTCCTATACGGACGTGCTCGCGCTCCCTCGCGAAGAGAAACGAGCCTACGACCACAATAGGTCAATACGGGTTCAGACTAGCGTCTGCGAATGCGTTTTATATCTTGGTGGGGTACAGAAGTTATAATGAATCATACTGGGCCGTGAGTTGACTTTTGGCAATAATGTGCACAATCATCGACAAGCAACAACAAACCAATATGCATGCGGGTTTTGTGGGAGCAAAATGGCGTCCTTCCTTTCATTCTTTTACGGTGTTGCAAAGTGCGTAGTGTGGTGAATCGCTGCAGGATCCGAATTTATGTGCTGTCTTATTTGTAATGATACTACAGTGTTATTCTACTTCTATTTTGACGACAATTTTTTCTTCGGTGGCGCCTTCTTACGCGTTCAATACTCACGACGTCACGACGAGGATTATCAGGTGCGAACGACGGTGGCGTGTGCAAAAAGCACGGTGGAGGGTCAAAGGAGTCCTCGCGTTTTTAAATTAACACAGTCAAAGTTCACGGTCTGACATTACTCTTACTTTTGGTCAGTGAAAGCAGAATTAATCCTACCCAAAACGTCAGAGCGAGCGCTTGACCAGTCGTGGAGGGCCGGCCATCAGCGCCGGGTCTCGGTCGCGCGCGTCACTGATTTGCCAATGTGCCGCAATGAATGTCTCTACTTGCAAGGAGCGTCATCATGAAAGACTGAATAAGCTATATGACTGGCTCTACTTCTGTTTACGTGGCGACTGATCATTTATGCCGTCAAGGTAGTGTATACCGTGTAAGTCAATCCGCAACTGCGAATGCGGGTTTTCACACCAAAAAAAATATGTCACTTTAAAAACAAGCATACATGCCACCAGATATGTGACTCCCAGTATACAAAATAGAAAAGCCAAACACGAAAACAAAAACGCAGTACGCGGCTTAGACCGGAAAACTTCATGAACTTCCGCATGATAAAACGCAAGATAAAACGCAAAACCTTTCAAATGAGTAAAGCAGCAATCCCACTGCCCGCAGTACTCGTACACAATACAAAGGACACGGTGTTTGCTGCAGATAATAAAGAGTTTTAGGGAATCTTTTTGCACTTCCGATACGGTCCGATGCGCCCTCCGGTACAGACTGCGCATGTGCGAGTCTTCTGTGGTAGCGCATGCGCAGTGCCTACCGAAAAAAGGCCCATCCTTCCGCATCGGATGGACGGGCAAAAACGGTTCCCTTGTATGACCGATGTGGCAGGACTGTCGTACAAACATATGAGGCACACATCGGACAGCGTCTGCAGCCGTTCTCTTGTATGATGTAGTACCAGCGTGACCAGGGCTTAAGGTAGTACCACGAGAAATACAAACTAAAGCACCCAGAAACACACGAAGACAATGTAGAAATAGCTTACAGCTCGGAAAGAACGTAAAGAAACGCAACAAAAACGCTTAGAAACTTCAAAACGCCTGGATGGTGTCCTAATAAAACCTCAAATTGGCGCCAAATAAAGAAAACGAAATTCGGAACACAATTCTGCACGCGTACCGTCGTCGACCAACTCACCATATTACAACTCGCGATCCTCGTAAATTTCGAATTGTTTCCGTATAGCGTCGTTCCGGGCACAACTCACTCCACAATCCACAGCCAAAGACACAGACACGCGAAACGACGGCAGAAAGTCCGCGTCCAGACTTCCCACAACCCCCGGGGACGCGAACGCGACTGAGCCGCAGCTGTTAGCTGCTGCCGGGCGCGCGAGCACGACACACGTGTCAAGCTGCGCTTGCTCCAGGAAACAACGCTTACCAACCGAGTTTTTTTTTTTTTTGTCTTTTCTTTTGCCTTTTTTTTTTTTTTAGATATATGCATCTTCCAGAGATTTAGACAAAAAGTGACAGGCATGCCGCCCAGAAAGCCGGAGACCGTTCCTTCGTTCACTTTGAGTCGGACCAGAACTGATACTACCATTCAATGAAGCCAATCCCCGCAGCGCCAGAATTGCATCGTCATGGCGCACAGTGAAGGAGGCGTGATCCTGCGTTTATCCCTGCTCAGTGTTCCTGCTAGGTTTATTTTCTGGTATCAAACCCAGAAAGAAATCGAGCGCCGTGACGAAGCACTTTTGGTACCGCTTGATTGGCTCCATAGGATGAACTGTGATTGGGCTTGGGGTGACGCGAAGTATATCGTTCTTCGACAGATTCCTTTCGAATGTCAGCCCCCCGCTGGAAGCTGCGGAACCTGTCGAACGCGGACATACAAACACATGCCATAAAACCGCAACGCCACGGCGCGCTTTCTGGGTTTGCTTGAATCGTCAATAAATTAAAAAAAAAACAGAAAAAAAAAGATAAACGCGACAGCTTATGTTTTCGGAAAGCTGGGAGAATATAAATGAAATGAAAAAACTCGTTGACAATACACGCGTAGCCCCTGCTACTCGATTTAAGCTCATTCCCTGCCACTGCACTGGCAACTCGTGCAATAGACAAATAAAATAATAACGCGGGCTTGTCGCGCCATCTATGAAGAGTTCAACTAAATGCATAACACTTGTAGGTTGATTTTGGAGGAAACCAGTGGAAGGCGCGTTTGTTCGTGCGCTCCGTCGCTTTGTCCCAGCGGGGCACGCCCGTCCGCTCTTTGTATGACGGAACAGTTTATGAACTTTTGATAAATTCTGACTCCGATGAAAGCGATAACATTGAAACAGCTTGTCTAAGAGGCTCGTTTACGCGGGATGTCGTGGACGCATTTGTCGAGCGGACGAACATTTTCCAGCGCCAAATATACTTGCTGCGAATCAGGTCTGTGGACCGATCCCACCAGCAGAAGGACGTGACAGCACGTGAATTCGAAGTACTTCTGGATCTCATAACGCTGACGGCGCATGCAAGAAAGCGAACCACTGCCGAGTTCGTATCATGAAATGTCCGTTGAACTAACCCGGTTAGAACTATTCCTTGATATTTCTAACCTATAAAACACGCGTTTATTTGTTTGTCTTTGCTCCATGCAAGAGCAGTTATTAGAACAAGCGACCACTCGAGTTGAAGACGATTATACGCCGCCACTTTTTTACCATAGCCACGCACTGGGGTCGGAAAAATACAATGCATCTGCTGAATTCCGCACATTGCTAACGTTTGGTTATTCCAGTCATCACAGCGAATGGGAACGAGTCACAACCCGAATGCATGTCGAGGCATTGATTATCACGAGCCCAAATTGAATACTCACGCAACGCTCGTGTCCACTGCATGAGCCGCAGATAAACATCTTCACAGCGGGCATCGCAAAACATGCTGATGAAATTGTGGGGACTGCATTGCTGACACCGCCAACAGTACAATCCCCCCAACGTCGTCATAAAGTTTTGCGAATACCGAATAAAAACGTCCGCTTTTACTCCTTAAATTACGCAGCGACAAAAAATGGAAAAAAAGAGCGTTTTGGTTAGTGGCGTTGCAACCAGTGCCAGTAAGTTTGTGTAAAGCTATACTCCGTTTCACCTTATGTTTTACCGCAGCGAAGGCTAGAAGCGCGAGCTCATAGCGTTGGCAGCTGCCTTTAATGCTCCAGAGCTTGTGCCGGCATGGTCTGCCCCAAAGCAAGGAGCTCGCGCTTGTAGACTTTGCTGCGGTACATCATAAGGTGAAATATATAGTACGAGACATTCCTACCCAATAGCGTTGTATGGCCCCTTTAAGTTGAGACATCGAGTGACAAGTATTACTTCCAGCAAAACCACTGCTTCGTTGTTGTTTTCTTTTTTCATGTTAACAGGATCGGTTCGCGTTTTGAGCACGCAATGAAACACGTTGTGGTGACAGACGCGGCATTAAGCAGAGTAAAAACAGCATTTCAGATTTCTTATGAGGACGGCAGAGTGCAGAAATCAGGTCTGACACCTCTCGTCCCGTCTGTCTTTCTGTGTACATTAAACTCAACTAGCGGCGACCTTTGACGGTAACGTCTCGAACCAGGTTTCCAAAAACATACTTACCCGGGGTCGTCGATTTACGCCTATAATGCAACAACTGCGGCTATGGCGTGATGCGGCATATACTGCTTTACACGCTGCACCTGGGTGTGTTCAGATAAGATCGAACACGCGAGTCCGGTTCGAATTTTTGTTTTTCTTCATATTTTTATATGTTACTCCCCAATATGTGGAGGGAACGAAATCACAAATGTTTTCTCAAAAAAACAAATATCTCTAAAGAAAAAAAAAACATGTCTGTTCCAAGACGGCAACGCCGTTTCAGGGCTTTGTCTGTTCTGTCAAGTTTGACTGCATGTAACAGGCAAACTAAAAATACCAAAAATCTGAATATTTTTCAGGAAGCAGTGGATCATAGTTACTACATTCTTGAACGTTTACAGTATTCTCAAAATTGTATATCGCGCGTGCCAAATTCACAAATGTGGCTGCTTTAACGTTTTGACCCCATTTTTGTGACTCGTTATATCGTTATGTGTTAAGGATATTAAACTGAAACTTTTTTCATATGTCCTTCCTAAACGTGTCTCTCATCGAAAAATAAATTGCTGCTCTAGTGTATAATTCAAAATATATACAGCGCTTCAAACATATTCGAAATTGAAAAGTTCCGCAACTTCAACCTGCAATTAAAAAAAAAACCCATCTTCGATCTTTTTGAAATTTGGAGGAATCACCCTCCTCTCCACCCTCGTAAACGTCCGTTAAAAACATGTTGCATCATTTTGTTTCCGTCAAAAGTAGAGCGCTTTGAAATGTGCCTCCCCACATGGACATGTTCGCCCAAGGTCACGGCCGCAGTGTGGCCGCCTTCCATTTTTTTGTTTAGAACTTCTCATAATGTCCTGTTTTTACTTGTGCACAAGTTCGAATTACACATCTGGACCGCTCTAAATGCATGTATGAAGTGCACGTAGCTCAGGACAGCAGTTCGAAGCATCGAAGATGCGAACTAAGACGAGCCCGCCCTTCGTGCTTAATTGTTGCATATGCCACTGTACGGTCGCGCGAACTGAAACACAACCACCCGCACGAGACGATAGTGTCGATAGAACGAAAGAACATATATAACCTGCCGTGTATTACGTGCGTGTCCGCCGTGTATAGCGAACACGACCTATTGAGCCCAAACAACGGCGGACGCAACCGGAGACGCCGGGTCGCGTGACCGCTCGGTCGCGCGAGCTTAAACGTAAATACCTAGAACGAAACGACATACCATACCGGGGTTTTCAGAAGTAAACGTAATAACTGAACATAACACTTCGGTGAGATTGAGGATCAGCACTGTTACTACATCTTTAGGTAACTGTTCTAATAAATCGCTGACACCTTGGCTTGTCCACTCGTTCCGGCTCTCTCTTGGTGCGTCGTCTGTCATTGTTGTAAAATAAATAAAAATACATTGGCACTCAACATGTTCAAGCAGCGGTCATGAAATAGTGATCGTCGTTGCGCTTTCCGCGGTCCGGAAAACAGTTAGTTCCGAGTTCTGCCCCGTTCTGCGACTTCGCCATACGTGCCACTTCTGAATCCCACGGACGGCTCGCACGTTGCTCCACTCTTCCTTCTTCCGGTTCCGGAACTCTACAAGTTCAGTTTCATCCAAGTAGAGCAGCTTGACCCCTTTGAGATGTTGAGACAGTATTCTTGACATGTCTTGTCCATTTTGGATTGCCATGCTTGCCGGCTGTGATGCTTCACAAGCCCTCCAACACCATCACATGCATTTTTGCCGTGCCCAGTGGCGGAAAGTAGCCATTTGGCTGCAGGGTACTCTAATTTTCTGAACTTGTGTAGTTGATACTTGTTCTTGAAGTGGCTCGCTGCTCCATCGCTTACAAAAGTCACTTGCGAGTGCACGGGAGCGTTGTCATCAAGCCAGTCTGTTATTTTTCCGATTGCGCAGCAGGCGTGGGCGGAGTCGTGGCACACATCGTCGCTGATGACAGCGAAGCTACGCGTGGATTTTCTTGTTGTAGCAACGCATGTAAAAACCGAAACTTGCTTCTTATGCCAGTGGTAGGCTTGGACCTCATCGGGAAGAACAACGGTCCCATTCTCTGCAAAATCAAAATGCAGCACGAGGCTTCCCTTTTCTTCGCACCGCTTTTCTGTGTATATGGCCTTTCCTGGAATTGACCTGATCTGATTATGAGGAATCCATCTTCCTACCAGTGTCTGAAGTTCGTTCATGAATGTCATTGAATCTAAAGATTTTTTTATCAGATTGCCAGACTCCCAGGCTGCTACCAAAATCTCTGCTTCTTCTGGGATTCCAAGCCGATCGAGCGTAAAATGGCGGTCCTTGGGGCATCGTGCACAATCGCCAAGCCGGCATTGATTGGTCGGCGGGGAGCAAATGTACAATAATTCCAAGTCCGAGACGTTGAGGTCCCTATCGCTCACGTTTTCAAGAGCCGCCACGCAAAGCTTAAACTTTGCGCAATCTATACATACACAAACTTCTCTCTGGGGGGCACACTTAACCCACCGGGGTCGCAAGGAATGAAACTTTGTGAGGCCAATCTTGGTTTCTGCGTGTGCATTTTTAAACACACGAAATGACTCGCGGATCGACCTCGTCATAAAGCTCTTGGACATGTACTGTTTTTTGTCATTTAGTAACGCAAAAATGACGTCTCTCTGGTTTGGGCTTTGTCTAGAGCAGCCCAGTTCGTCCTTGGTAAAGTACTCAAGAGCCACTGACAATTCCTCTTCGCTCACCTTGCATCTTGAGTAGGGATCTGGTATCGACCACACACCGTGGTCATCTCTCAGTTTGCGAGATTTGTTGATGAGGTACCTCGTTGCCTCCGGCACGGCACTTTCGATCTCTTTCCTCGTCAGGGATGGGGGAAGGAGCGTCAGTAGACGGCAACGTTCCTGGTGGGAAGCACATGCAGCGTATGCCAGGCGAGAGTTCGTCATCCACTCGCTGCACGTGTTGCACTTATCTTGGGATGGTCCTGAAACGTCTGATGTCCCGTAGGCTGTTTGAATCCTGGTACGAACATCGGAAACCACGGCCTCTTCTATTTCTGCTTGTTTCCTCTTCCCGTAGGACTCTCTGCACCGGCTTGCTACTTGACTTTGTGGCTTGAGTGGTGAAACCTTTGTGGGCAGTACGTAGCGATTCAGCTTGTCAATGGCCTCACTTTCTCGGATAAATGCGTCCCCACCACTGTAGGCGCTCTCTGGTGCACTTTGTATTTCAGCTTTGATATACAGGAAACAATGCTGGCACAGGTAATCTGTTTCTTTCACTTCACCGGATGTCTCCCGGGGCAAAATCTTCTTCAGGGAGTTAAAACCGATATCTCGCACGCTGCGAAAATTTCTCTGCAATGTGACTTTCTTTTTGTGTTTGCTGAGATAGTCAGCACAAAAAACTCTGCTGGCGCTGTAAGTCCCTGCCATAGCTGAAGACTCCGTTCTGACACGACGCGTATTAGCAAGGCATATGCCACGCAGATACTGGACTTGCTCCCTTCTGCCCGACGCCGAAGCAGAGAGAGAGAGAGTATGGTTCATACTTTATTGGTTTTGAAGTCACGAGGTATGAAATGAGTGCGTGCTTGCGCAGTCCGACCAAGGTACGGAGCGTAAACACGTGAAGTGTAGAGCGGCGCACGTTTACTTTGAGTTGACGCCGCGCGATAGAGTTCGTTTTTGGCTATAGTTTTGTTCTTTTCCTTCGCAGCTAAGGTTCGCTATAATAAAGTATATTCCTCCTCCTCCTTTTTGTGTGTTTAAGGTTGGGAGCTTCTTGGTTATGTGATGTGCTGGTTAATTTGGGATAGTGCGAGGATATATCAATATAAATGTTTAGGTTACAAGCGGTTGGTGTTACGAAAACCGTCTTTTATGGCCTGCGATCGCGCCCAGTCTTGCTTCCAGGCGTCCCGTGGCTCGCCGCCCGGCTGTTCCCTCTCGGCGTCTCCGGTTGCATCCGCCGTTGTTTGGGCTCAATAGGTCGTGTTCGCTATACACGGCGAACACGCACGTAATACACGGCAGGTTATATATGTTCTTTCTTTCTATCGACCCTAGAGTCTCGTGCGGGTGGTTGTGTTTCAGTTCGCGCGACCGTGCAGCGGCATATGCAACAATTAAGCACGAAGGGCGGGCTCGTCTTAGTTCGCATCTTCGATGCTTCGAACTGCTGTCCTGAGCTACGTGCACTCTATACATGCATTTAGAGCGGTCCAGATGTATAATTCGAACTTGTGCACAAGTAAAAACAGGAAATTATGAGAAGTTTTAAACAAAAAAATGGAAGGCGGCCACACTGCGGCCGTGACCTTGGGCGAACATGTCCACGTGGGGAGGTACATTTCAAAGCGCTGTACTTTTGACGGAAACAAAATGATGCAACATGTTTTTAACGGACGTTTACGAGCGTGGAGAGGAGAATGATTCCTCCAAATTTTAAAAAGATCGAAGATGGGTTTTTTTTTTAATTGCACGTTGAAGTTGCGGAACTTTTCAATTTCGAATATGTTTGAAGCGCTGTATATATTTTGAATTATACACTAGAGCAGCAATTTATTTTTCGATGAGAGACACGTTTAGGAAGGACATATGAAAAAAGTTTCAGTTTAATATCCTTAACACATAACGATATAACGAGTCACAAAAATGGGGTCAAAACGTTAAAGTAGCCACATTTGTGAATTTGGCACGCGCGATATACAATTTTGAGAATACTGTAAACGTTCAAGAATGTAGTAACTATGATCCACTGCTTCCTGAAAAATATTCAGATTTTTGGTATTTTTAGTTTGCCTGTTACATGCAGTCAAACTTGACAGAACAGACAAAGCCCTGAAACGGCGTTGCCGTCTTGGGGCAGACATGTTTTTTTTTTCTTTAGAGATATTTGTTTTTTTGAGAAAACATTTGTGATTTCGTTTTCTCCACATATCGGGGAGTAACATATAAAAATATGAAGAAAAACAAAAATTCGAACCGGACTCGCGTGTTCGATCTTATCTGAACACACCCACCTACGCTATGCTTCCCAGTTTCGCAGCGGCAGGTGTTTTCGCGAGCATTGCACTCCCTCCAACACAACGCGTGGCCATTCCCTCTCTCTTTCTCCTCCGTTGTATTCGTCTATTTGTGCCACGAGATTTACAAACTGGTTGTCTAAAGCCCCGTATGATCGTCCCTTCTCTTTATCCATTTATACCATCAACTTCCTTAAAACACTGCCATACGTGTGTGTGTGTGTGTGTGTGTGTGGAGAGAGCCAGGACATTCTTCGTTTTCAATAGAACTTTTCCAAAGCATGAGGAGCCGTTCGCGGCGCCGAAAGGAATGCCGGGAACTCAGGGTGCAACCGGTTGTAGCTGACGACAGAAACGATTCCAGAGCCGACGGCGCGCGGGCGAAGACAGGCCAGCGTCACGCGTGGACAAAAAAAGAACGTAATTTTCATAACGCTCTGCGTTATGAAAATTATACGGAAGATCTATCGAGTGGACTGAGATCATAACCTGGATAAATACGGCCGAACCTTTCGAATCGGGAGGAGGAAGTTTGCGCCACCTACCCAGATGATGATGATGATGATTATGATGGCGGTTGTAATGATGACGATGATGATGCAGCTCTATTCTTTTGTAGCAGGGTCTCTCCGTTCAAGCGGCGAGGGTAGCGAAGGCTCAAAGATCATCAGAGAGAGAGAGAGAGAGCAAGAGAAAACGATTCGACACGAGACATTAACCAACTACGGCAATACCACCTATAAGACAAGGCCTCTCCCAATAGCATCACTGTGGCGTATTCACGCAGCACAGCATTGCTTGCGTCAGCGCCGCCGCCAGTACACTCGCATTGTCTGACAACGGACGCGACGCTAGAACGCGTCGACGCCAAAACAGTCGCGTCTGTCGCTTTGCGGCGACTCTCGCCGAGCTTTAGCGTGCTCGCCGCTTGGGGCGGGTCCATCAGTGGACCCACTAACGATGACGTTAGTGGATCCTTCTCTCCCTAGGTAGTACCGAGTATACTCTTTTTGCCCTTATGATGTACCGCAGAAAAGGCTACATAGCTTGAGCCCCTCGCTCGGGGGCACATCTCGTAGGCACAAGCCTCACGTGCATTAAGGGCAGCTGCCGACGCTATGAGCTCCAGCCTTCGCTGCAAGGGACAGCATAAGGTGAAACGCAGTGTAAGCTTTTGTGGAGGATGTTATCTATGACCATGCAAGCACGTAAGCACCAGGAATTCAATGTCAGTATGTATATGTACAAAGGAGTTATAACTACAGTCTCCGTCGCCTCCTCATTAGGGAGGGGAACACGAAACTCTTATGCCTCATTCACAATGGTGGTTGAACCGCAATTGCGAATCAGTTGCGAACGCGGTGGTTTAAAGTTTTAGTGCAGTTTCACGCGCATTCCATTATGAAAACGAGCGAATCCGCGTCGCGGTTGCGATCCAAACGCCAGTGTAAACGCAGCATTACACCTCGTTTTCTTTCAACTCAAATGGAGTCAACAGATGTTTCACATATCCCACCGCCCTTTTCTTCTCGGCTGTATTTGGAATTACATGTAGAAACTTTTGCGAAAACCAAGGAAGCAACAGTCACAATTAGGGCGCCGTCGCACCGCGATGGCACGCAACGAATGCTGCAAGCATACGCGTCAAGCCATGGCCTCCTGGTAAAGCAAGCCTGAACCTCGCCAATGTGCTACAAAAAACATTTTTTGTTTCTTACGTTTTTTCTTTTTATAACCCGCTATGCACGTACAAAAAAAAACGTGCGCCATCAAATAAAAAAAAAAAACGTTTGCGTACCTGTTTGTTTCCAGTCGCTATGTTACACTTCCCAGTGTCCGGCGGCGCCGCTCAACCCTGCCAAGTTGGAATAACTAAAGAGGAGTCTCAATGTTCAGAGATAAACCGAAAATGGTGACGTCGCCAAACGGCGTCGCAGCTGCTGCTTCTGTTTGCACAGATGCTCGAGGCGCGTAACCGCAGACGCCGGGAGGAAACATTAGACGCACGCCACGTGACATTTTCCCCCTCTCCCATGTAATGATTTCGCGCGCACTCAGAGGGCCTCAGAAAGCGTCATGTTTTCACGCCGGAGCAGATTTTCGCGGTGTGGAGTTTTAGGAAGTCGTCCCCGCTGCGCTCACAAGAGGACAAATACAGTCGGCAGACGGCACCCAGTGGCGGATCCAAAGGGGGGGCGACGAAGGCAGCCGCCCCCCCCCCCCCCCCCCAAACAAAGTTGACCCCCTCCCTCCACTCCTCTGAGGGCAGTTTGACATGGGTGGCCCCCGTGCACAAGAAAGAATGGGAGAATAGTATCCTGAAATATTTTCCGCCCCCCCCCCAAAAACGGAGTTCTGGATCCGCCGCTGGACGTACACCCACTAAAATTTTGTGAGCCTTTTAGCTGTATACTTTCACGCGTGACCACTGTATTGCTACTACTTGTAAAAAAGAATCCGGTTCGTGAACGAAATAGACAAAACGCTGCATGTGTTATGTGGGCAAGATGATCTAAGTTGTTGGCTGCTTGTTTGGCTTATGTGAAAGCCGTTTAGAAAAACCTTTGTTCGCGCGTGCAACAGTTTTTCAGCTTTTTTTTATTTTACACAAAACAACTTATGTTTAAAGGTTTGCTAAGTGCTGGCTCCCAAGTGATTTTGTGTTTTCTAGGTTTTTATGGCCCCGAATGTATTATATTTTCCCTCTCGCAGCTGGGTCACCCAAAGGAAATTGCAGTCCCACTGAGTTGGTCACTGTGACATATGCTTACAATCAACTAGCGGGCACTAACTTGTTTCCCACGCTACAAAACGTTGCACTCTGACACGGACATCTCTTCAGTGGTTTCACTACGCACGCCTCTGCTATATTTATTTATTTATTTATTTAATTACCTCTAAAGGCCCACTGGGGGCATTACATTCTACGAGAAACTGCGAGAATGTGTTTTCTATGATCACTAGCAGGACTAGAATGGCAAGGGAGGTGACTCTAGCGAAAGCTTACTACAATTCAATTCAATTCAATTTTTATTTTCAAATCAAGTGATACAAAATAAAGCGCTGGCCCACAAAAGCAGCATTCTGCTTGTATGTGGCCGACATTCGATAACCATTCGGCATCTCGTGAGAGCTAGAAAAATTTTATTCTAACAACTGGTCTGAGTTATCGGCGTTTTGGGGCCCTTCAGCGTGCCTGCGGACAAAGTGGCAGCGGAAGGCAACGATCCCTGCCGATTTCATTCTGTCAATGTTATAGTGAGCTAGAAACCGGGCGCACGAAAAAGATGTCCTGCCGTTCTCTCTGCAGCGACCACAGTGAGCTGGAGGCCGGACATTGGAACCAGACGATCCTGCCGTTCTCCACTCCTTGCTATCGTTGTGAGCTGGAAGCCGGGCATCGTAAAACGACGTCCTGTCGTTCTCACTCCGTCAGCGACCGCTGTGAGCTGGAAGCCGGGCATCGGGAAAAGACGGCCTGCTGTTCTCACTCTACCAGCGGCCGTAGTGAGCTAGAGGCCGGGCATCGTAAAATATGTCCTGCCGTTCTCATCCTGTCAGCAACCGCAGTGAGCTGGAGGCCGACCATCGTAAAAAGACGTCTTGTCGTTCTCACTCCGTCAGCGACCGTTGTGAGCTGGAAGCTGGGGTATCGGAATAAGACATCCTGCCGTTCTTACTTTATCAGCGGCAGTAGTGAGCTGGAGGCCGGTCATCATAAAAAATGTACTGGCGTTCTCGCTCTGTCATCGGCCGTCGTGAGCTGGAGGGGGTATCGTAAAAAAGACGTATTGCCGTTCTCACTCCGTCAGCGATCGTTGGGAGCTGCAAGCCGGGCATTGGAATAAGACGTCCTGCCTTTCTCACTCTGTCAGCGGCCATAGTGAGCTGGAGGCAGGCAATCGTCAAAGGACATCCTGTCGTTCTCACTCTGTCCGCCGAGCGTAGGGATCTTGGGGCAGGGCATCAAAAAGATGCCCCGCCGTTCTCATTCTGTCAGAAATAGTAGTGAGCTGGAGGTCGGACATCGTAAAAAGACGTCTAGTCGTTCTCACTCTGTCAGCGACCGTTGTAAGCTGGAAGCAGGGCATCATTAAGAATACGTCCTGCCGTACTCACTCTGTCAGCGACCCTGGTGAGCTGGAGGCCGGGCATCCGAAAGGACGCCCTGCCGTTCTCCCCTTCCAGTGACTACAGGTGAGTTGAAGGCCGGTCATCAGAGAGAGCCAGGTCTATCGTTCTCACCCAATCAGTGACCGTAGCGAGCCGAAAGACGGGCGTCGGACGGAGTCCCATAAAGCACGATCCAAACCGACGCGTTGCTGTGCGCGCGTAGGTCGTGCGCTTCCCGGAAATTGCATTTCGTGACGTTGCGCTGCTTCCGTGCGCCTTCCGGGCGCGCATAAGAAAGTTAATTGGATGATTTCAGCTTTTTCTGACACGTTCAAAAACGCGCTGTGACGTGGTAGTCGCTCCTCTCCATATCCTCTCCGGCCAATCGGTGGAGGGCCACAGTTCCGGCTCCGCGTCTCTTCGCCGTCTGGCGCAGATGCTCTCCGCTCTCGCCGAGAGCGCACCGGAAATCCCTAACCAAGGCGCTTATGCTTGTGACTCAGAAAGCGCACCGGAAACAGCAAAAACGTCACGAAATACACACTTTTCCGGGAAGCGCACGACCTGCGCGCGCACAAACACGTTGGTTTGGATCAGGCTTTACGTTTTCGCGGTCCTCGATACCCGGAACTCTACAGCCCAGAAGTCTACAGCCAAGGCTATCGGCACGCAGGCGCAGTAGCGACCTCTTCGTTGCGGAGGGCTTAGCGGAGGGGGAAACACGGCCTACGAAATGTCCCCATTCTGTCAGTAGTGACTTTTAGTAAACCGTTACCGTGTTTCGCCTACTGCACTACCAGAACCTTTGAAGCATGCTAAGATCATGGCGGCACAGCGCAGCACTGAGCTAGATGTCAGATGCCATGTTCTTCCCAGAAGTGGCGCGCGGAACGTGTCTCGAGCATTTCCACAACAATGAATGGCGCCACTTTTCCCAGGATAGAAGGGCTTGAGTTGTCCCCACAGCCCGGTATTTACTAACACAGCATAACAAAAAAATGAACCGCGCCTATACTTCGTTTCAGCTTGGGTCCAGACGCAGCCGATGCTGCGAGCGCGAGCGTGTGGCCCTGAACAGTGCTTGCATTGCACGAGCGCGCGTGCTTGGCAGGGACGCTGAAAGCCCGGAGCTCGCGCTTGTCAGCATCGCCTGCGTCTGGACCCAAGCTGAAACGAAGTATAGCGGCCTATGGGCGCGTAGGCGCAGTTCACGCTCTGTCAGCACTTGCCATAGCCATTGCTTTAGTGGCACGAAGAGCGACCTTCGAATCGAAATCTCCGATTTCTCTGATCAAAAACAAACAAGAAAATTCGGTTTGTTGTCCCCACAGCTAAAGCGTACCGCTTTAGGTCTGACTGTTCGATCTCCTCCCCACTAGGAGAGACTTAACCGCATCAGGAACATGACACGCACGTCGACGCTATGGAAAGAATCCGGAAATGCGTCCGTTTTAGGGACAGAGTGGCTTTGATTGACCGATCGCCTGATGCACATCCAAGAATCTGAGCTCTTTCACGTCCTTGGAACAAAAAAACTCGTAGCAGCGAAAGGCCATAAGAGCTGCTTCCACATATCAAACATAGCACACGCATACGCAAAGAAGTGTACACGCGCGACATGCAATTTTTCGCACAAAGGTATTACAGACACACACACACACGTACAAACTCGCAAAGCGTTGCGCCAGCTGCAACTAACAAACGCAAACATGGAGCGTATTCAAGCTCACGAAACATTTCCGCTTTTTTTCTCTCAAACAAACTGAATCGTAAAAAGTAACCAAGAAAACGTAAAGACACATATTTTTGTGCCGCTGTCCTCGTCGTGACCGACGATGTTTGCAAGCAAATACGCAATGCTGTTTCTTTTGTTCGTGATCTTGGAAATGCGACGACAGCAAAGATGCACGTTATAATACTCCCGAAGAAAACAAAATAATAAACGAACAATATAAAGAAGTGAGCTATCCGCCGCGCTCAACAAGAAGTACAAGCCGAGTCACGACAGAACCACAAAGCAAACAAATATTTTAAAAGCCTGTTCTTTTCCCTTGTTTTCTTTTAGGACATTTACGTTTAGTGTGTTTAGGGTAGAATTCCGGGGAACTCCTTAGCCTGGAGCTAAGCTTTTATTTCTGTGAAACTCTTCGTGTCAAAAAGCGTAACCATTTCCTTCGGCCTTGCACAATCTACACGTTTCGATGACGTTTTTCACGTTAGTTTGAACGCAGAACACAGTTGTTGTTTTTTCTTCTTTTTTGGCGAGGATAATTTGGTGAAACGTGAGATGCAAAATCGAGCGACATGCGACGGCAATGCCTCGTTATTCTCACGATTCTTGTTTCGTCATTCGTTTTTTCTTCGTTCTAATCGGGTAACGCTGCAATCGCGTTTACTGCAGAGCAGTGATAAGATTACCGGGACTCGTCACGCACTGCGTTTTCTAAGTTCTCCGTTTCTTAGTTGTCAGTTACAACAAAGGGAACGACAATGAGAGTGTTGTAATGAGTGGCGCATCACTCTCATTGGCTGCGCCAGCGAACACGTGATCAGGCTGACAAGATAATAGCGTTCGAGCTGAAGGTCGCGACACGAGTCTTGGTACATGACGATTTTGGCAGATATGATCAGAGTACTGCTGTAATTTGTTCTTTGGCAGTTCACCGCGAATATAGTCGGTTTTCGTTTCCTTTCGTTCTCAGTCATGTGTGTTTTGTATCTGGTATGCGGGACAAAAACGAAAAAAGACATTTTAACCTGGAATATGCGAGCAAATATAGGTGGAGGCAAAACAAGAAGGTGTGACAATCACGCACGCCAGAAGTGGCGACCCTCAAGATGGCTGTGCCCTTGTGGAAAAGGTGTATACGAACCAGAACAGCACTAATGTTCCAAAATAAGAGGGGCACTTGGTGTTTTTTCTTGTTTCTTAGCGGTAGCGACGCGCTTTGCAAGAACACTAGCAGAAACGGTGCGGGTTTAAAAAATATATTGTACTTGCAGAAGAATGCAAGTTCTTACCGCAAAATGCGCTTTGTCGTGTCTACTGGACAGGGTTACTGGTAAATGACTCTGCACATTAAGGTATCGATGAACTTCATATTCGCTTAAAGTTCCTCGGTTCTGTTCATCATATATTTTTAGTCTGCGAGTAGCGTTTACTAGGTTATGCCAGATATTTCCCATTCAAGCTGAGTCCTCTGAAAGGGGCCATGAAACAATTTTCGAACTCTGCGCAGATACCGCTTAGAACGGATCCCAGACCTTAATGACCTATGAAACAGGCACTCGTTTTTCACCCTACGCGATAGAAGCCGCAGGAAAAATTAAACAAAAATGAGCCGCGTTCACCCCTCAACTCGCTGCCAGAACAAGCGGCCACGTGATCTGGAGCCGATTACATGCCGTCAATTGATCACAAACTTAAAGTTGGCATACACTCTTTGCGAAACTTCAGCTTACATCAACTCTCTCATCCCTAGAACGTCATCTGAATGAAACCACTCGTCCCGCATCATTGGCCAACTATTCCATCAATAGATTTATTTAGAAAAGCTCTAACTACTCACTTTTGCTAGGATTATGCTGAACAACATTTAAACCAAGTTGCCTTGTTGTTTGAATTTTACGCAGAGCCAATATTTTATGTACACCCCCTCTGTAATGCCCCTGGGCCCTGGGGGTATTGAAATAAGTAAAATAAATAAATGTTGATCATAGCCACGCGCTGG
This sequence comes from Ixodes ricinus, assembly GCA_037355805.1. Taxonomy (NCBI): domain Eukaryota; kingdom Metazoa; phylum Arthropoda; class Arachnida; order Ixodida; family Ixodidae; genus Ixodes; species Ixodes ricinus. The sequence goes on along the minus strand of JAZHYW010007883.1, from coordinate 89,763 downwards.
GGTTGGCAAGGCACAGGACACGCGCTGAGTTCCAGACATTGTTATGGTTCGGCTATTGTCATCGTTGCAGCGATCGGACACGGGCCACTACCCTAATGCTTCTCGAACTATCGATTATCACGAGCCCAAATCAAGTGCCCACACAATGCTCGGGTCCACTCTATGAGTCGCATTCAAATATCATCACGGGGATGTACTGCGATTCCCCAGTTTGAATTAGAACACTCGCTTTTTCCCTGAAATTACACCGCAACAAAGGAGTTTTTGGCCACTGGCGTTACGTGCGAGTACCCTTGAGTCCCAGTAGTGCCGGTAAGCTCTGTAAAGTGGAATAGCATTCTACTACAGCGGAGGTGTTAAGGGCTAGGTTCCCCAGGATCGTGTCCACCAGCAAAAAAAGTGAAAGCCGTTTACAACTCCCTGTAACGCCGAATTAGAGCGCAGCTCTTGAGGAGGAGGAGGGGAGGGTACGGGGGGGCCAAGTGACCTCGGGGGAAGGGGGGAAGGGGGTCACATGGCCTCAGTGGGGGTCACTTGACGTCACTGATGACGTCATCAATGATGATGACGATGACGATGCGGATGCCGATGACGTCATCAGTGACGTCACTGATGACATCATCAGTGATGATGACGATGACGATGCGGATGTCGATGACGTCATCAGTGACGTCACTGATGACGTCATCGGCATCCGCATCGTTATCGTAATCAGGTAACCTCGGGGGGGGGTCACGTGACCAGGGGGTCACGTGACCTGGGGGACCACGTGACCTCGGGGGGCACGTGACCTGGGGGCTACGTGACCGGGGGTCACGTGACCTGGGGTCACGTGACCTCGGGCGGTTACGCCGACGGCGACGGCGACGGCAACGCCGACGCCGACGCCGACGCCGCTTAAGCCCGAAACGGGCGCGTAAGAGCTGCGCTCTAAAAAATGATGACACCGAACCCTGGATAGATATTGCCATCTATGAGCGACGGCGGCAACCAAACAAGTGGTTGCCGTCATCGCTGACAAATGTAGGCAACCTTCCTTCGGAGGGGGGGGGGGAGCTGTCTCTTTGTAGACGCTCGCTGCAAAGAGCGGGGGGGGGGTTGTCGTACAGGCAAAAAAGGGGCGGAGAAGTTGTTCTTGCTGGGATGCACAACTGTTTCCCGCAGTTGCAAAGAGCAACCGCCGCATAAATACATACATACAAACATGCAGGAAGAAGAACGGAAGCGGAACGAGCGCCGATGTGCGCAGCAGCGCGAATGGTTTCGCAACCGTTGCGAGGCCGCTCTCGCCTAAAGTTCCACTGCGTCGAGCGCTTCAGATTTCCTTGCGAACGAAGAGCAGATCGCTCGCCTGGAAAGCCACCGTCGAGAACAGAAGCTACAGCTCCGCTGCTCTTCTTCTTCAGCAGAGTGGAAAGGCTGAAAGATTTTTTGAATATCATTGCACCGATCTCACCGATCTCACCGACCAGTTTCACTCCGCCACTGCTGCCGCAGTGCATCGAGGGTACTTTAGTCTTTTAGATGCGGAGCATCTCTTGCACGGGTCTATGTCCCGCGGCCTTGTAGTCCGCACTCACGCTACGCACGCGCAGCTCTCATCCTTCCCTCTCTCCAACAGCTGCGCGTTACTCTCTCCGCTCTCCTCTCTCTACCAGCTGCGTGCACTGCGCGTGCGTCTTCACGCAACCGCGCGCGACGCGCAACTCTCCTCCTCTAGTCTCCTCTCCTTCAGTGTGAAAAAATAAACGGCGAGCGGTGAGCGTTTCAAGTTTCTCTGCCGCGAGCCGCGACGAAGGCTCGCGTAGGGGGCTACGCTAGGGCAGTCGGTGGCGCCATCTCTCGACGTCAGCACGCAACTGACTCTTTCCTCGGAACCAACACGATGCTCCGCATCACCCTGCTGGTTCCCCTCGGGAAGATGGTGTAATTTTTGCGCGTGCCCGAACCTCGCTGGAACTCTTCGCTGCAGAGCACGAGACGGCTACGAGCCGTCTCGGGCACTGCCTCCTGCCTCTTGTGAACTAAAGTTATGGCGGCTTCACGCAAGCGCCCAACGCTTGGTGAGATCGGTTTAAGCTAGAGCGTCATTAATAGAGAGCTTTAGTAGATCGTATGGTGAAGAGAGCGGGCCCAGCAGACGCGTGCTCAATCCATTCTCCAAACTGACTGGCACGAGTTCCCGCTAGCAAAGCGTAGCTCTAGGAATACGGTGTACTCAAAGTCTATACTTCTTATTTTGGAAATCTAATAATTGTGCTGGTGGATTGGGAACGCTCAGAAAGCGAAACATGCTCGCGTATTATAGAACAGTAAATGTTGGCATTCGCTTGCAAGCGCGACGAGATACTATATACTTTCGGAGAGCTCCGAAAGACTCCGGCTTACTCAACTCCCAGGGACATCGCCAAATATTTGCACAGCAGCCGCGGAATACCTCAATGCCGCGTTGCTTTCAGCGAAGGTCAGAGAACTGAGGCGACGTTGCTTTGTCAGAGAGAGCGACCGATTAGGAAACCAAACGAAACACTGAGAAATCTGAGACCCCATTCTCAACGGCGCCATCTCCGTCCTATGCCATAGTACGACCACAGAACACCAACGTTAAAACATCGGAGCCCTACCCAGATTCCCACGTAACAGATTACAAGTAATCAATTTACCTGTAATCAATTACTTGTCAGGGTAATTTCTGTAATTAATTTAATACATTTATTAACAAGTAATCACGAGGACAATCTGATTAATTTTGGGAGTACTAAAATTGATTTTAACCGTTAGTATTTTTCCGTCCACTTTTCTAATCACGCCCTTTGTTTATACGTATATACATCTAGAGTTCCTGCATAGGCTCGCTACGGGAGCTAGAGTTGCGCTCTATTTTCCACGTGCCGCCGTGCCGCTATTCGCCGAGATTGGATTACGTGAAGAGCCGGATCAAGTGCCGTGCAGGAAAGTAGACGTTGCACGCGCCCCGGCGTACGTTCCCCTGCTTCTGAGCGCGGCGCCTGAACCGTATTTGCCGAATTCAGTCACGTGACGAGCGGTATCAACATGCCGTGTCAGGAAAGACGGCGCTACGGAGATGAACTGGCGGTAACTCTGGCACCCCGTAGGGAGCCTATACAGAAGCTCTATATCCATCCCGGCAAAAGCGCCATGGGGCGGCGCTGACTGAAACTGCCGCGCGGCGAACTCCCTCGGCTTCATTTAATTTGCCGTTTTGCGTGGCTTTTTGAGCGGCTTCAAAGCTGGGATGCCTCAGATCGCGGCTTCACGCATTTATCTGCCGTTTGGCGCGGCTGATGACGTCGGCTCGCTCCATGGTACAGTTAATGCTTCGCATTAAAAATCCTTGAACTTAGTCTCCAACCGGAGTACGGTTTACCAATACTGGTAGACTTAAGAAGATATGTAGCATATATTTCCGTGATTCTAATCCAATCATATACGAGTACCTAAGACCCGCTTTCCAACCGCAGAAAATTCTGTCGTTTTGAAAATCTGTAGTGTCCTAAAAAGTAATGGCTACTGTTTAAAGTAACGGCCAATTACATGTATTCTCAAGTAATTAAGTAATCTAATTGAATACTTTTAGTCCAAGAGTAATTGTAATTTCATAGATTACTTTTTCTGTAACGTACATGCACTGTACCTTCCACCAAAGCTTAGATTTACCTGCGCCTGTTCCACAAAACCGGACGCAACAAGAAGAAAAATTAATGTTTTCTTTAGCGATTTTCGGAGCATGTCGAACACTTCAGAGGTTTACAAGTATTCCGCAGCATCTGTGTCCTACTTTAGCCTCCGGTCAAGCGCGTGTTCCAAAACCCCAAAACCACTTAAATAAATTTCTAAAAACAAAACGAAAAAAGAAACATCTACTAGTGAACTTATGAATAAGAGTAACACCGCGAAGGTCCAATACTGCAGAATGAAGAAAGGGGACAAAGTAATTCGAAGTTGCCTTTCAATGTTGAGTTTTATTTTTCGCTGCACGTTTTTTTTTTTTCTTTTTTTGCGGTTTCGTGCTTTTGAAATGTTTATAATTACCAGCTGCCTTGTCTCTCGACTGTAATTTATAAGGAATATTCATCTTTAGAGAACAGAGCCATTTTCCGTAGTACCGCTCGGAAAACATGAAGACGTGCCTTCCTTGGTAGTCAATTTGTGATGGTTAAACGCCCAAAATTATAATTTGTAGTAATAATATAATAATAATAATAATACTAATGTTTTATTTTGCACCAAAAATACATGATGCAGGAGGCCTCCAGAAAAAGCTGTCAAATAGACAGCTTGTTTCTTGCGTGAATGTTTAGACAGCGTAAAAAAAAATTACTTTGAAATGACGCCTTCTGGGTTCTTTTTTGTCTTTTGTTTTTGGCGTAGATTTTACATTTAGCCCGAACAGTACGACCACTAACCATGTGTCTTGAACGTGCACCACGCAATACAGATTACACAATCGCTGGCCGGTGCGATGCTTGTAAAGAAGCCCAGAAACCGTTGCTGAAAAGGGTGTAGAAAAGAGTAAAACAAATTACGCCGTTTTTTCTTTTTTCAATAATCAGGTGTCAATGCCGTCGTTGCTCGGCAAATCGTTATTATAATCCTGCTCGCTGGCATGCTACACGACAGCATGACATAAACATTTCAATTATATATATTTTTTTTTCACGTTGTTGAAATGTATCTATTGATCGGAAGAGGGAAGGTGTGGGCCATATGTCATTCTTGGCTGGTTTGGTTGTTGTTTGGTTAAAACACCCAAATAATGAAGTTGGCGCCAAATTTGATATTTCTATAATATGCAGCGGTGATGTTCGGAATTGAGCTAAATATTGCATACCAGGGAAGTGAACTAAAAGTAAGAAGAGAAATATTATGTCGCAAGCGTGAGAGTGAATTCAAAGCTAAAGTGAAGTTAAAGACCCCTCACTAGTATTTGCATAGAAACGCATCTTTGGTAGCATTAAGATTTGAAAATATAGTTTACTCTCCAGACTTACATCACGTAATATAGCGTATGTTTTTTTTAATCAGTTGAAATTTAAAAAAGTTTATTTAAACTTAGTGCTATGTGCAAACTTAGTCCGAAAGAGGAAGCGTGCTAGCCTCCTCTTTCTACGTTTGGGAATAATATGACTTTTAGAACCACCTCAAATGTCGTATATATATTCTCGTTGACACTGTTCACACCCTGTTTAGTCCTTACCGCTCTCTTTCTTTCCCTCTCCCTTTAACCACAGTCCGAATTTACCAACCGGAATTGACGTTCAGGTTAACATATGTGAATCTCCATGTCACAACTATTAATTTGTTTTGTATTTTATCGAGTCCTTTATTGCATTCCTTATGAATTTAGCCTGGTACAGTAGGGATACTGTTGCTCTTGCATAATTAAGCGCCCAATAATCATCATGATCATCATGATATCTCTCTTTATGTGTACTATATATCAAGTTCAACTGAACTAGAGCATGCAGTAAAACCGTATATAGTAGGTCCTGACCAACCCCCTTTTCGAAAGTGCCGCTCGCCGGTTCGCCCCATCGACCGGGAAAAAAAGAACATACTTCAAAAAGTTACTACACTATCCGACAGAGGGCGCTGGCTCCCTTCATCCGGCTCCCGTTCAAACGAACGCCGAGACTCCGCAATCAATATGGCGGCGTAATTCCCTCTCCTCTCTCTCTGTTCCGGTTCTCCAGTCGAAGGACCGGAACTGTACATGCGTTCCAGTTCCGGTTCCGGTCGTGACTCGAACACCGGGTCGGCGGTTCAGCACGTGATGCGGCGACGGCAGACGCCAAAGTGACCGCGCTGAGGACAACGACGCCATGTGACGTGCGCTGCCGTGTCGGATGGAACCGCGCCGACATGTGAGGACGCATGTTGACGGAGCATGCGCGCGTGCGCACATGGACGACCCTGCGGCTCCGTCTTCGTCCTGGCGGCACTCGGTGAGTGGCCGTTCTTTTCTTTCCTTTTTTTTAATTTGAAGTTGGATCACATATACCGACAAACACTTTTTTTTTGTCTTTTGTTATACAACATTCCGACTATTAGGTCTGAGTGCTTCGTCCTTCATGCAAAGGGACACTGTGGTCGCCGCGGGCATGCTGCCAAAAGTATCGGCTGACAGGCAACAAGCATGTTGGAAGCACATTTGTTTAACATGTCTGCAGTTCTTTTATGACCAATGTAAACGAACCGTCATACATGTAAGACACACGCCTCGGACTGTGGCTGCAGATGGTCTTTTGTATAATATGTTAGTGTGACGGCCGCTTTAGTGACCTTGACCTACCGATGAAAATGAAGTGCACCCATATGACCCGTACCCGACCCAAAACAAGAAAAATCTAAAAAATTATGTTGTTTTATCCGTGGACCTTACAATTTGAAGTGGTTCGGAGCAATATCGCGTGTCTTATAGACGTATCACGCGCTGTTAGGGAGCAGGGTCTACAAATGACGCTAAAAGAACAAAACAGATTTGAGAAGTCCCTTTCTCTCTCTCTTCCCTCTTTCTTTTTTTTTTTTAATTGACAGTTTGGATTACAAATAATGCTTTTGGAATCATTTATGTTGTTGCTGGATGAAAGATTGGTCGTCCGTCCCAAATCTGCGTTTTATTCTTTTCGCGTCGGTTATCGTTAAACCAACGCGCTCCTCAGCCTCAGTTCCCTTCGACGGTTATATGGTTAATTGGAAAATATTTAAGGACAACTGAAAGAAACATAAGCCATTTATGTGTCATCTGATGTTCTCCAACAACGATGGGAAAACATCAAATTGACCACTGCGATCTTCATTGTGAAAAAAGTCATCTTTTGTCGTGTGATTCTTTCCATGTATGGCATTATAAGATACGGCTCAGTATGAGTCAAGTAGAGATGTCGAGATTGCTTTGTCCCGGACCTCGATGGATATGTGTCTACCGCCGGAGACCGGGGGAATCATCAGTGAGGATTCTCTCTCTGAATGCCCAACGAGCCCGAGTATCTAACAAGACGAAAAACACAATAGTGGACATTCAGGCACGTTGGACATTCCGTGTCGGCTGGACCTTCCGTCTCGTCGGACGCCGATTGCTGGTCAGACTTGCTGAAGGAGACCTTTTGCTTTCTTCTTGAGGCCGATGGCGGAGAGTTATTTGACTTGGAGATAGAGTTGTAATAAATACAACGGCTAAAAGTTTACCGATACGTAACACAATTACCTGAAATAGCAAAAAGGCGACACAACTGTAACGAACTGCCGCGCACGGCTCATGTCGTTAAACACTTACAAAAAAATCTTTTGGCGCCGAATGTCCACCCGCGCGCTGTGTGGACAGGAGCATAGCCTCTCTATACCCAAAGGGCCTGGCAGTTCGACGACGGAGCCATAGAGTGCCCGGACAAAGATTTGGAGCGCGAGGATCTGGTAGCACAGAGCATCAAAGAGCTATTTCTCGGGGAAACTGGACGTCAGCGCGCAGCTTTTGCAGCGGCGAGGACCCGAAACGCACTTGTTCGCTCGGGAGAAGTGTGTTTCGGCGTCTCGCCGCAGCGGGGCGCCAGTCACGTGGCTCTCCTCTCCATCCGTTGTCTGCCGCTCCACCTTTTCCATTTCGGCGGTCGCTTCTCGTGGAAATCTGCCAGGCTTTGTCAGTATACAGGAGGCTATGACAGGAGCTCACTTGTCGCCAGAGAGGAGGGGCCGTCGCGCACGATAAAGGTAACGCGCCGTTACCTTGGGAGAGAACTATTGGACCGCTCGGGCTCGTTCCCGTGGTCAGGAATTACGACAGTGTGCCGACAACTGTCCCATCCAATCGGGGTCTAGTTAGAATTCTGCTGGGCACAGGGCCCGACACACCCTCGCTCATAGATTCCAAAACAAGAATGTTGCTTTGCTTATGGTCGGTGAAAATAAACTGACTCCGATGATCTCAGCAGGGGCTCTAAAACTCGTCAAGCACAAAGTTAGCGCCGAAGTTAACAGAGCGCACCGATCGGACTATCCCGACGATGACTTCGCGCTTTTTTCGCCGGCGTCTTATCGGCGCACTCCGCGAACTTTCGGCTCCAACTTTGCGTCTGACGACTTTAGGGCCCTGGAATCCGGAGTCAACAAAACGCGCCTCGCCACGAAGCTCCCTCTAGCGCCAGAGGGGTAGATCTGTTGTGTACATTTTGCCTTCCGCGAATCGGAAAGCGATCTCCGCGGTGATGCCCACGATGCCGTGTTATACGCTGGCGTATAAACATCGGTCAGGGCCAAAGCTTCTGGCTCTGGCTGGCATCTCAAACCACTGGAACATAATCCGAGGTTTCCGACGACGCCATTAGAGCTCGAGACGCGACCACGGTACTTAGTCTAGTTCACGAGACGCCCGGTGGTCGTTGACAGGAGCACTATCGGGACTCGGCTGGCCGCGCGGATTTTCGTGTCTAGAAACCACTGCCCTCGGGTCGGTGGGAAGGTCTGTGGCCACGACAGATCTCCGTGGGAAAGATGTATCTCCGCCTGTGGTGGCAAAGGAAGACTCGGCACGTACCACGACGTATAAGCAAATTGTTTAAAAACACAACTTCGTCTCGGCGTAGCGCGAAAAATGCGACAAACTGTACAAGTCATATGTTGTTGTTGTTGTTGTTGTTTTTATTACTACCTTTTTATTTGTCAACATACTGCCCGCTGACAGATCGAAGCAGGCGGGTGGGCACGTTAGAAGTAAGATCACCCTCAAGTATTTAAAATATGTTCGACAAAAGCAGACCCAGTTGCACTATTTATAACATTCCTCGATGGACGGATATAAAAAAGTTTCTAACACAGCTTGCGTTCGACCGATAAGCTGTTCTTGTTGTTTCTGCAGTAGATGTTTGACGTTTGTTGCTCCAGCGCGACCAGGCTTTTTAACAAATTACTGGAGGTACCGATGTTTTCTAATGCGAGGTCATCTAACTTCACTGACGCAGCTACGGATCGCAAGCTTAAATCTGGATAGTGTTGGGCGATTATTTCAAAACAAGTCCAATTCTCTTCGACCGAAAACTCGGTAAAAATTGAGAGCACTAAAAAGGATCATCTAAATCTATATATATATATATATATATAACGGGCATAGTAGCGGAGGCCGAAGGCGTGGGTATATACCTGGGAAGAAAAAATATATATATATGATCTCCTGACGAAGCCGAGCCTCTCGGCGAAACTGTCGTAATACATACAATAAACTCTTAGCATAGCAACTCCGCAAGTACGGATCTCTGACTTATTACATTTTCCCGGTCCATTGTTCTCAAACTACTCTGTCTCATATATACATATATATATATATATATGTATATACGGCTGAAAAACGTACTTGAGACGGTTGTTTGGAGTTTTAAAACATATTATTCGTAAAGTTCTGTCGACGTTTCGGCCTGAGACAGACCTGTCTCAGGTCGAAACGTCGACGAACTCCCGGCCCCCAACCAAAACAAAACAAAGACAAGCAGAGAAACCGAAGAGAAAGATCATTATAGTGTCCGAGCATTCTGCAGAACGTGCGATGCACATCACAAGAGACCGCCAGTGCCTGGTATGCAAAGAGCTTTGAAGCCGAAAAGACCCGCATTCCGTATGGATCGAGTGCATGGAATGCAAGGAGTGGGATCATGATGAGTGCGTTGGAGCTCACACAGTGCGTTTCGAGTGTTTTTAATGCGAAAGCATTACCTGTCCCACGGAGCGGCGCCGGCATTGTCCGTGACCGCGGGGAACGGGCAACTAATGCGGGCGTTGTTTTATTGCAAAAGCTGAACGCATTTCAGGGTTTTGAAATGTGTCTCAATTTACCCCACTGTACGTTGTCTCTTTTGGCCCCACAGGGCGGGGCAAAATGAGACATTCTGGGACTTTCAGATATTGAAGCTTTGTTTAATATTTCGCTCGCTCCAGTTAAGTTATATTTACTGAGCATAGAGTCGAGACATCTAAGAATGTTCCCATGCTGTGTTTCTAAATATTGAAGCAAAAAATGAGACGTCTACGACTTTCTGTAATGCTAAATTAGAGCGCAGCTCTTAAAGAGGAGGGGAGGGTATGCCCCTCTTTCTCTCCCGCTCCCATTTAGGAAAGATATTTCGCTACATTTCCCATTAAATTCAGCGGAAAAATATTCCTGCTAAATTTAGCCGGGATTTTTTTCCGTTAAATTTAGCGGGGAATTTTTTCCCCTACAATTAGCGGGGACATTTCCCGCTGCATTTAGCTGGAATTGTTTTTTTCGCTAAGCGGGAAAGATTTTTCTGCTAAAATGTAGCAGAAAATTCTCTTCCTTCTCCTCCTCCTCCCACGTGACGTCACGTGTGACGTCATTATGGGAAACGTCCCATAATGCAACACGCGGTTACACCGACGGCGACAGCGCTCAAGCCGGAAACAGGCGCCTAAAAGCTTCGCTCTAAAATAAAAATTACAGTTGAAATTTAAATTTTGTTTTCTCATTTTACCCGACCTTTCCCTACATCACAGCGCTAAATCAACGCTATGGTCAGGGTCATCTTATTAAACGCAGGGAGTGGCATGTCCCGAGGCATTTCACATCTCCACAGCCAATGAGATTGCAGCATTTGCCACTACAAGCGCCTGAGAACCAATCACAAAGCGAGAAGCGAGAATATGAAAGTGCATAGCAAATGACTGGGCAATTGTGTTGCTCGCGAAACGCGCGGCGTCTATACACTCTCGGCGCTCTTCGTCGGTTAGTTTAGCGACTGGTTTTAACGCGTGGCACGTACTACACTCGATAGCACACACCCGGAATGAGACACCGGCGCTAACCCGGGTTTTAAAGAACGTGTGACAGGGTGTCAAGCGTCTATCCACCGGACGCAGAGACGATGCCCCGCAGAGCTTTTCCTGCCATACGGCACCTCAACCTACCGCGACGTGTCGTGCCGTGCTTGAAGTCTGCTCTACATCAGCAAGGTCAGCGCTATTTCCGGCGCCGAGGTATAGCGCTATAGCGTGGTGTATGCGGGCAGACACTGGGCGAGAGTAGGAGACGGGAGAAAGCGCGAACGCCGGAACGACGAGCTCCGCGATGTATGTGTGAACCGGTCATAAGTGTGAACACGCCCGTGCGAGTGCCCATATAATGGGGGACAGTCGGGCGCCCTTACCACGCCCATCAGCCTTATTTGTTCTCCGTCGCGCGGCGTATTCCAGACACGCGCCGTGCAGATCTAAAAGTATACCGCGTTGTTATGCAGTAGCCGCTCTCGTTGTTTTTCCTTCGCCTCGCGGAAAATGCAGTTCTCAAAACACAGTTCGGGATTGCCTCTGAGATGTGACAGCTCCGGGGCCCCGGACGTGTCTATAAAACACAACGCAGAAAGTACAGCATACAATCCTATTTTCCGTCTTGAGTTCGAGCCATCTTGGGGCCACTAGGCAAAAACTTGCCGTGAAAAACAAAAACAAAACAAAAAAAACAAGTGCGCCTACTTGGAAACACTGTTACGTCGAGCTCGGAGCACGTCGCTGCGATGCTGTCAGTCGAACCGAACGTACAGCAGCAGTTTTCGACAGCTCCCCCACAGTCTGTTTCCGTTATCGATTATTTATTTATTCGTTTTTATTTCATTTCTCGGTTGGGTGCATACGACGGCTCCGTATACTCAAGCAACCTATTTGCCAGCTTTTGCTGCGGCCGCCGAAGCTGTCTTCGAGTGACTCTAGAACTGCCGCAGTGCTGGAGAACTTAGAAGCGTGCGAATCACTAGTAATGCGGGTAGAAAATGAGGGAGAGGAGGAAACGAGAAAGAAAGGAGTAGACGCCTGAGCGCCAATTGCTCTGGTTGGAACGATTAGTGAATAGAGGTCAAAGCTAGCTGCCTTCGTCTCTCTTTGCTGTTCGAATGCGTTTCAACGCCGACATTTTTTGGCGATGGAGCGAGTTCGAAGAGTGAATGATTCGCGTCCATACCCACTAATCATTCCCACCAGAGCTTGCGGCGTTCTCACACGTAACACGCGCGCTCACATCTCCTCTTCTCCATCGGTTTCTACCTGCATTGTGTTGTAAATACGTAAAAGAAAAAGAAAAGAAAGGCCGCAGTTTCAGTTTCTTGTAACATCATACGAAAGACAAGATGTATGTTGCGGACAGAAGGACAGAATTACCTGCGTACGCGCCTCGAGCATAATTAAATTAAAAATAGAAATTAAAAAAAAAGAAAAACAGCGCGAGGATGGGCGAAGTACCAGTATGGATCCACACAGACCGAGCGCTGTCTGTGTGCATCTATAGTCGTCCTCTGTCCGTCTTCGCGCCATTTTCTTTTTTTTTATTTATTTTACATTACACGTGTGTGTTTCGAACATGTGCGAAAACAGTTTTTTTAATGACCGATCTAATTGGTGGGTAAAAAAAAAAGAAACACGCCATAGAAAGTGTTTGTAGACTGTCCTATGTATGATGCATTAGCTGTGTATAACTGCGGCTGTAGATAGTGCGAGGTTAATCAGCCCCGATCGGGGATTGGTGTCTCCGAGGTATAGACGAGACCTTTAACTAATGTAGTATACCACTGCCAGCTCGGGGTCTTCAACTTTCATCGCGTGTTCAGGCTATACGCCACTTTGGACTAGAAATGTCGTAACCGCTCTAATTTTGATATAACATTATTACGAGAAAAACTGTCCGACTTGCGCTTCAACCAACCGGTATACGCAACGCTTAGATTCCACAGTGATCCGCAGTTGTATTTCGACGTCGAGTATGCCCGTAGACGAGTGTAAGTACAGTCACTTCCGCGAATGCATGAACGCATCCAAAAAAGAGCCGAACTGTTATTGCCGAAATGAACGGTAAGAACATTGAGAGCTGGGCTAGTTGGTAATTATCTCGTGGTGTTATTGTCGAGAATACTGAACCATAGTGGGGGAGGGGGGGTGGGGGCGCTTTGTCCAGGCCATTTTACGAGGAGCTCGCTATTATTTACCCAACACGAGGCTTATCAGTTGGATTATTTACGTCATCTTCCCCGATCGAATGCGGGGCAAAGATTAAACACGAGTGGTGCATCAGGGATTGGCAGGGGCTCGAGTTCAATCTGCGCTTGTCTGAATGAACAGCAGCACCTGCCAAACGCTCATACTGTTGCGAACGGTCGTCTTATAGTGTCAATAAAAGAGAACCTTCTAAATATAAGTTATATATATAGAAGAAAGAATAATCTATACATAGAATTATATATATATATATATATGTGTGTGTGTGTGTGTGTGTGAACGAGATAAAAGTTCGTTTAATTTTTTCCCAAAAAATAGGCTGCCCAAATACAATCACGTGACTGTGCTAACAAATTAATACATATATATATATATATATATATATATATATATATATATATATATTTCCCGTAAAACAAAGACAAATTCACAGAGTCTCTTATGTTCTCCCTAAGACGACTTGAAGGCGAAAACCCAAGAGCCAATGCATTACAGAGAGATACCCCTCTAAATCGGCTGAGGCGACCTTCTTAATGTGCTGAGTCATCCTTCTCAATGTGCTGAGTCACCGTCTTAATTCGCTTAGTCATCCACTTAATTCACTTTAATTACTCTTGATTCACTGTAATTCCTCTTAATTAGCTTTGTCGTACTTCTTAATTAGTTTCGATTATTCTTAGTTCACTTTAATTCACTCTTAATTCACTTTAATTCTTCTTAATTCACTTTAATTCTTCTTAATTAGCTTTGTCATCCTTCTTAATTTCATTGCGTCTGATTCGCCTGGGTGGTCACGTAAACGTTTTGGTACCTTTCGTGTCGCCAACGTGTTTTCGCTCAAGGACTTTGAAAGTCGACTGGAGACATATCAGGCTTTCGCCTTAAAGGGGGAACTCAAAATTTTCTTCAGCGTGGCAGAAAATTCCCCTCTTTTCTTTTTTCCTCCTCCCCTTTCCTCCTCCATTTTCCTCCTCGCTTTTTACGGCCTTCTCGCACGAGTGCTAATAGGCTTACCGGCCCCCCCCCGACAAAATCTCTGTCCCAAACACCAAGGATTAGTTAGGCAGGCTGGATAGGAGCTCGGAAAAACTGGCTCGCTTTTCTCCTTTTTTTTTTTACTCTTTTTTTGTAGCTTTAGAACACACTCAGATACTTCCGCATGCGGCCACATAAGCTACAACACGGCATATTCATCTCGAGTGACTGGAACTTGACCGTCACTGCAAAAGTCAAAAACGTTTTTTTTTTTTTTGTAACTTTGAGCTTTATTTAGAGAGCTGAAAAATTGGCCGTTCTAAGAAAAGCGCACTGAGAGTGATTGTATCGATATTATTTTTCTTGTTCGAAGTAATATCCATAAGTAAATACAAGTCGAAATTATTGCAGTAAGAGGGCGAAGCATGTAAAATGAGTTGCATTTCTGGACCATATAATCATGTATAGAAATGAACACAGGTACACTTAGCAGAGCGCGTTGGATGGAGTACAGTTCACACGGAAAGAATTTCTTTCCGTGTGAACTGTGTGTTCACACGGAAGAAGAGTGTGTGTTCACACTCTTCTTCTTCCTATTCAGGAGGTTTAATTCAGCTATCTTTATTTTTATCTTTTTCTAGTATCTTCTAGTATTTTCGTCTTCACTTAATTTTCTCCGTGACCAAAGTGGTTCATCATAGTTTAATGGGCATCATTTAAATGTAGTTGCTCGTTGAAAGAACTGTGTGTGTCTGTCCCTCGTATATTTTTTGTGTTTTTATTCTTTCCGTGTGAAATGAACACAGCCTGGCCATTTCGTGCGCATAATATATGTTCGTTCTACAGGTGTTTTCTGAGTAATCGCCGCCTCGTTGAAGCAACTAAGAAGAGTAAAAATAGTGCAACTGGCAATAATAGCAAATTATGCCATTTATAAAAAGACAGCAGGTATTACGAAGTTTTCATTTTGTTTTGTTCCCGTTTGTTCGCAGTCCAATGAGGCCGCCGTTTTGAAACTTTCTCTCAAAAGTGGCAGGGACTCTTTGAGGCCCGCCAAGGCACTTTTAGTGCCCCGCAAAACGCATCTCATCAGTCAAGCCAGGCTATACAATTTTAATCTTTTGTATTATAGAAAGAACGCATCCAACTTCTGGCTGATTTCTTTCACCATACGTAACTGAGAAACGTCTACTTCACTCTAGCTCTCAGTAATACAAATTTATTTTGACGCATTCGTAATGACCCAATACGTTTCCCCTCTCATCATCTCGGATGGGATCTGGACATTTCGGTGTAGGACGTTTTGGTGTGACGGTTCGGTGTAAGGCAATTCGGTGCGGTCTTTGCGGTGCACGGAATTTTCAATGCTCGGACTTTTCGGTGTACGGACTTTTCGCTGTACGAACTTTTCACGCACGAACTTTTCACGCACGAACTTTTCAGCGTAAATATGACTTTCGATCTTTCTTTCTTTTTCATTACAAGGAACACGACGTAAAATAGTACAGAGACAAACTCGCAGCATTTAGACAGAAAGACGAGAAGTCCGAAATGTGTCGGCTTCCGATGCAGCACACACTTATACATTTTATATCGTCATATGCTTGCCGTGTATTATTGCATTGCTCAACGGAGTACCGTGATTTTTCCCAAAATGAATAATCACTGAAAACATAGCTACGTTTCCCTTGTCGGGTCACCCATAAGTAAATCTACGTAAATATGGGGTGTCCGAAATAACGCACCCTAATTTTTTTCTCTTAAAAATTGGACACCTTACGCGAATTAAACCAACTCTATGTTGTTGGCAAACGTCTTGCGAGAGCTGCCGTGGTTTTAATTAACCCTAAGCAAATAAATGTTTAAGATTAATTACCTAACTTTTTTAATGTTGTATAAAGAGACGAAATGTCAATGGGAAAGCTCTAGAGCTCCTTGAGAAAAACCCGAATCAGCTGTTTGCAACGTAATATAACTGGCGTGTTTTTTTATATATAACGAGTAATGAACTTTGTGAAACAGGACAAAATACCCTGTGATAACTCGCCCACACCATCATTTATTTATTTATTTATTCATACTGCAGGCCATTTCAGGCCCAAGCAGGGTGGGACAACAAGAAAGAAAAAAAAACATAACTAAACAGAGTAAAGCAACAAATATAATACACTGGAAGTCACAATAAAAAAAAATTGTACGAGAATTAGAAAACATTTGATCTCAAATAAAATAAATTTAGCATTCAACCTATTCGGCTTGCTTACTTGATTCAAAGCGATTTTTGATTCGATTACAATTATTCTGTGCCCGCACACGCCCACTTTATTCTTTTATGAGCTTCAAGTGATAAATTGTTTTTCGTTGTGTGAGGTTATTAACAATTTATTATTAACCAATCGTTAACAATCGATGCTACACGATTTTGCGGTGGAGGCACATTCGAAGATATTCAAAATTGTTCTGTTCTATGGTACAAAACAACTTCTCAAGCTTCTTGCTGGTTGGGGCCTTTCCTACACGCAATACCAGTAATAAAGCCCGAGCCTTATAGAGTAGACCGCCTGTATCGACTCAACGCGTGAACTCGACAGGGAGCGTGTAGTGCGTACATTGGAAAAGAGATACATGCGAGCGAACCATCGCGTCTAACGTCTCCGGGCGAGCCTCACACAGGATAATGCTGCGCCTAACAAAGTCACTTAGGTCCCCGAAGTAGAATGGTTCAGAACCACTGGTCTATGGAACGCTATCCCTGAGATACCGAAAAACGCCGCTCGTACTTCCCGTTGTCAGCATGAATTCGCCTAAACAACGAAAGATGCCAAATCAGATATTTATAACAAAATTGATACTTCAATGACTATTTCGTTGAACAGAACAAGTTATTTGTGTTCTCAAAACAGCAAGAATCGTCCTCCAAACCCATGCTAAAAAAAGCCAATCGAACTCGTTGGGAACAACCAAAGCCAAGCTCGCTCAAAACAGCTCCTCCGGCGGTTTAGCTCCTTGTCGCGGGTGTGCCGGCTGGCATCTGGATAATCCTTTCAAATCCTTCAAGCTTTCATTTCCCCCACCCCAAACTTGCAAAAAAAAAAAAAAGATCAAGCAGCCAACCAAACAAACAAAAAAAAAAGAAGAAAATGGCGAGGAGGAAACGAGAGGCGATTTCCTCCTTTCACAGTGGCGAGAAGGAAAGAACAGTTGCGCACGAAACGTCGAGCCCCACACAGATGTGCGGACGCATGTATGCATCAGAACAAAAACGCGAAAACGAATCTCTTCTCACATAAGTTCATAATGCGACATTGTCAGCACAAACAAGCGGCCAACGTTTCTTTTTTTTTCTCTCTCTCTTTTACAAATTAAAGGCTGTAATCAAAACTACTACTGAAGCAGAAGGGGCTCATTCGGGACACTATGCCAAGCAGTAAAAGTTAATGCTCGTCGTCAGTATCCCGTTTAAAAAGAAAAATAACGAAAAAACGTTGCGTTCGCGTTAACAGCGTCGCGCACTGTACAAAATGTGTAAACGGTTTTTTTTTTTTGTTTTTTTTGTAAACACAAGTCAGCGGAAGCATGAAGATATAAACGAAGCGCAGTTCGCTCGAATAAGCCCAACGACGCACTGCGGACGCACGATCGACCGACAACTACGGCTTTCCGTTTCCGCTCGACTTGGCTAACTAGACGACTTGGCAGACGACCGCAGACAGAGGTCATAGAAAAAATAATAAAAAAAAAAAACATGGTTCCGCAAGTCAACCGAACTCACTATCGCGTCGGGCGGCGAGGAGAACTCAACGCTCGACTTCTTCGCCCATATTTATTTCTGCTCTCTAGATGATGGTCAACGCTAAGAGTCGTAAGCGCCCATTGTACGCCGCCAAACAATGGTTCGCCGCTTTTTGGTCAGTCGAGCAGAATCTTTTTCTGTTTCATTTTTATTGTTGTTTATCTGAGACAGACTTCGCCCCAGTCCTTCATTCTGTTTTGACGTGTTCATCTTCTTTTTGTTTTCAACGATGTTTCGCGTTTTATGAAGCGTTGCTTTTCCTAGTGTACTGAAAGAAAAGTTTTCGTGGAAAGGTTAAGGGTAGTTACGAGATGGTCAAACTGTTTATGGTAAAAATTAACTAGATGACAGAATTACTTTCTCTTGGTGAAATGTTAGGAAACTTGAGCAGCGCACTACAAGAAATATCGTGTGATTCAAGTTATCAGACCAAAGAACTTTTAAGAAAGCTGAATTTGGAGCGACCACATTGTACTTTCAATAAATGGCAATTAATATAAAAAGTTACATTCTCATTCATAACATTTGGTGGTTCCCTGGTTCTTGAATTAGAAACTTGGAGATAAAATATTCAGTACATTTACACGGGTCTGATTAATTATTACAGAGGCGCCTATTTGAAATGAGAGATAAGCACTCGCGTGTTAAAAGAAAAGGACTTCAAAGCAGGGCATGCAACTTCAAATTCACCCAATATTATGCATATATGGCTTTAGAGTGATGCGTATCCAGAGATTTAATATGATTTCTAATTTTCGTACTGGTAGCACTTTCATTATTCGTAACACCGTTAAATTTGTTAATATCTTGAAAAATGGATCTCGTAAAAGACTGTGACAGGGCAGCAGAAAATCACTAACACGATTCTTGCCACTCTGAATCCTCCGTAGGCTGCTTTTTTTTTAAAGTTGTTCCAAGCAGAGTCAACTACCCACGGTGTCATGTCTGTACTGACGTGGAGCTAGTAAAAATATTACTGCCGGCAATACCGAAGAAATCCCGTTTATAGCGGTGTACTGGCGCGAGGGCAATGCAGTAAAAAAGATCATCACCTAAAGTGACGTTGCTCATTGCTTATATACTTCGTCTCACCTTAGCATGGACTAACCGCGAAGGCTGTGCTAGCGCGAGCGGCCAGCCTTGACTGCCTTGACGGGAGCACTCGCTGCACGAGAGCTCCGTGCAGCCGCCGAGGCTTCATTCAAAGCAATTAGCTCGCGCTTTTAGCACGCGCGGCTAACAATAGTCCGTACTAAGGTGAGACGAAGTATAGTCACCTTTTTTCGAATTCCCCAATCTACGATTCACTATATTAGAAAACCATTCCGAACATACTTCACCTCAAAAGCGCGTTGCTTTGGGGAGTGTCTTTTGAGCGCGAGTTCTCGTACAAACAAAGCATTCTACTGAACTAAAATCATGGTTCTGTGCCTTCGTCTGTATGCGAGATATGCGAGTTTAGCAACGTAGATTCCGTAAAAGCCACAGTGACAACGGGGAGTTTTTGACTATTCGTAGATCGCTTTCGCCGTCCAGCAACGCTCTCCGCAACCCGCTACGATATTCGGGGCTCTACAGTCCAGGCCATCTGCGTGCAGGCGCGGTAGCGGCTTCTTCGCTGCCGTGGGGGAAACGCGGTCTAAGAAAACTCCCTATTAGGGACTTTTGGCAAACCGTCAACAATGACGGTTTGCTAAAAGTCCCTAATATTCGAAATGCGCATGTAGGACGCTACGTCGCCACCTTGCTCCGTCGCTGTATATGCACCCATTTTCATAACGTTGCATTATTTATCCCCTCTTTTTTTATGTTGAGGCTTATTTGTAACATTTAATATTTTTTTCTCCGGGCCCCGATGCACTCTGGAAACTTCTTGTTTTTACAGCGGATATGTTAAAGGCTAGGCTCCCCAGTATCATGTCCGGTACCAAAGAAATGTCGACACGAACCTACCTGGACAGCTAGCGCCATCTATAAGCGACTGTGGCAACCAGGCGACCAGTCTGGTTGCCGCCGTCGCTCATAGATGACGGCGACCTTTCCAGCTATCATAGAAGAATGGATAGCTGGGCGATTTGGTGAGAATTCATCGTAGACAACAGCGCGAAAATCAGACGAGGACGAAGAAGAAACACACGTGACGAGCGCAGCGCACGTCACGTGTGTTTCTTCTTCGTCCTCGTCTGTTTTGCGCGCTGTTTCCTACGCTCTTATCAGTTTCGGTTTGGACTCACGATGGGTCGGCCGCGTGCCCTTTCTTCGGGGAAAGAAGACCGTGAGCGGAAGGAGCGGCGACGTACGCAGCAGCGCGAATGGGTCCGCAACCGCCGCAAAGCCGCTGTCGCCTCGACTTCCACTGCGTCCAGCGCTTCAGATTCCTTTGCGAAAGAAGAGCAGATCGCTCGCCTGGAAAGCCACCGCCGAGAACAGACGCTACAGCTCCGCTGCTCTTCCTTCTTCACCAGAGTGGAAAGGCTGAAAGATTTTAGAGAGAGCATCTGTGAATCGTTCCAGACTCTGCGCAGTTCATACAAATGCCACCGCATGCAAAGAAGATTCTAAGTGTTATCGCGAGTATCCAGGGGATTATTAATCTAAAGTTGTGAATTTTCCTTTTTACGCGGGTTTAATTATTTTTGTTACGTATCTGTCCGTGCGGCGTAAGTTTAATTGCCTTGCGTTAGCCGTTTCAAAGATTCTTTTATATTATATTTCATTAATTGCAGTAAACTGTATCGCAACCACTTTTCCCAAACTCTTAAAAAAAAAAAGCGAGCTCGTTTGTATTGCGCTTTCAAAACGAAGTACAAATGCGCAGCCGAGGTGAAGATTTTTAATATTATTATTTTCAGCGCCGTTTCCAAAAGTTTAATGAAGTTTTGGCGCGGAACGACCAGTGAGCTGGTCTGTGTGGGCCGCTGGTACACAGCTGTTTATTTCTATTTAAAATACCTTTTGTTTTGTTTTGCCGTCCTTGATAACAGTGGCTCTTTGGGGAAACGTTAAATCGGCGAACATGGCGCTGGCGGCTATAAAACAAAATTATGGTTCTGACCCTCGTTTATTTTTGTTAATAGTTTCTTTCTGTCGTAACGATCGTTTTATAGTTTAAATGGACCGAGCAACGCAGAGAGACGGACGACTTTGTGGGCAAACAATAAAGAGGCCTTTGCGGTCTTTGAAAGTGACCGACCCTGCAACGACATAGAACATAACCCCACAACTCGAGCGGCATAAAAATTAAGAATAAACGAAGATGCAATTGCAAGATTAAAAAAAGAAAGCAACGGTCATAAAACTTGATTATTTTTTCTTTCTTTTAAGTCGTCCGCACGATGTGACCTTGTGCAGCTGTAGCGCTGCACTTGAAAGCCAATAATGGCTGCGAACTATATATCGCCCTTTGCAAGCGGAAAATATAAAAATACCTATAACAATAACCACAAAAATAACAATGCCTGCACTCGGCGTCATTTATTTTGAGCTACTTTGTCAAGGCTATAGAGTCACAGGTCAAGGCTAGACGTAGCTTTCACAATGCTCTAACCACTGTACTTTAACGTTGTCAAAGCGATTTGCGCGAGAGCGTGCAAATACAAGAGAGAGTCACACGCGCGTGCTCTCACCGTAGCGCGACGCTACAATGAAACCTCCGTTAGGCTGGACAGCGTACAACAAAAATTATTGTCGACGTAGGACGACCAGAAGCATCGCTCTGGTCGGCGTCTGCGATTGGCCAAACGTTTACTATGACGTCTGGAGTATGATGAATTCTACGTTCATTAATGAAAATAAGAGGAACATCAGGCTGTCGACTTTGACGGTTTGGGGATTAAGACGCGATGGCTACGAGCTTCCAGCGTGCTTTTTACACGCGATCTATATTGTTGCTGGCAATCAATAATCCTGGCCGTGGCGTCACAAACAGTTAACCACAAGCGGAAGAAACCGAAGCATCTCGTCTCCAATGGGAACAATGTCAGACTGTCATCTTGGGCGGTGCATAGTTTAAAGGGGCGATGCGACAACTGTTCCACTTTAAATAAACATAGCTTATAATTATTCCTCGAAACCTATGACACACGTTGTTGTTGTTGTTTTTTCTAAGCAATAACAATCCCCCCGATAAGTCCGAGAAAAAAATTAAAGAGGTGTGCAAATTTCTGTAATGCGAAATTACAGCGCAGCTCTTGAGGAGGAGGAGGGGAGGGTATGCTCCTACTCCTCCATCCCCTCCTCTCCCTCCTCCTCCAATTCCGTTTCCCTGCTAAATTTAGCGGGGAAAATGGCGTCGCATGCTTTGGTGTCACGTGACCTATGAACAAATTCAGGTTCTCCGCTAGATTTAGCGGGAAAAAAGACGTCATGTGACCTCAACACCAATTCAATTCTCTGCTAAATTTAGCGGGGAATTCAATTGATGTTGACGTCCCGTGACGTCAATTTTCCCGCTAAATTTAGCGCGGTTAGGTCGACGGCGACGCCGACGCCGCTCAACCCGGAAGCGGGCGCCTAAAAGCTGCGCTCTAAAATGAAACCCGTTTACACCCTCAACTCGGAGCCAGAAAAGGCGGCCACGTGATCTAGAGCCGATTATATGCCGCCAATGTTTTGAACATAGCCACGCGTTGGGGTTGGCAGAGCACAGGGAGCGCGCCGAGTTCCGGGCATTGTTAAGGTTCGGCTATTCCCGTCACCCCAGCGATTGGGCACGAGCCACTACCCGAATGCGTGTCGAGGTATCGATTGTCACGAGACAGAATCGAATGCCTACGCAGACTTCGTGTCCACCGTGTGAGCAGCATTTAAATATCGTCACAGCGGGCACCGCAAAAGCTCGATCGCTCACTCCCGGGGATCGCGTCGTTGGTATTGCCCCCACAGCTCCTTCATCAAGTTTTGTGAAGGAGAGGCTGAAAGAAGAGGTCCGTTTTTACAGCGCAGCTGTGTATGGCTAGGTTCTGGCGGGTCGTCTCCGGCGACTGACTGAGTGTAGACCGACAATTTTCAAAAGCAACGATGTATGCCCCACAATATACTCCCTCTCCACCGCCGCCGCCTCTTTCCCGAGTCGTGTATACTCCTCGCCGTGCGCGGCGTCTCTATTCCCCTGACATTGCGCAATGCCGCGCGCTCTTCGGCGGCCACCTTTGCGACGCACTACAGCCTGCGCCGTGATTGGCGTAGCCGTGCTATAATGAAACGTGTCTCTCCCCCCCGACGTTGCGCGATGCCGCGTGCTCTTCGGCGGCCACTTTTGCGGCGAATTACAGCCTGCGCCGTGATTGGCGTAGCCGTGCGATACACGAACTCATCTCTGTGACGTCACGGCGCGGTGGTGGCGCGCCGGTCGCACTTCCGGTCTGGGGCTGTGGGCAGAAGTCCCCATGCCAGACGTGTATTCCTGCGTTGTTTTGAAAGGAATCAGACAAAAACCTGCCTTATCGTCAAAACGCCGCGACTGGGGCCGTACCAAAAGTGTCGAGAAAGGTTTGAAGGTCAGTTTTCACGTGCTCGGTTCGTCCGAGAATCTGGATATGTGCCGGGAAAAGGGAAAAGCAGACGCCGTCGGACAACGATTGCTTGGGCGGGAAGCACTTTGGGTTGAATTCACGGATACTTGTGGTCATCAGATTTATTTGTTTTGTTCCAACATGAACGCCAGAAAACCGTCAAGTTGTGCGGACCACCTGCGGACTACGTTCAGTGCGTCTTCAAGTTCAAACGGCCGCCTGATCGTTCAAACTGTCGTCTGCTCTTTCAAACGTTTCTGCTTGTCGTCTGCTCTCTTAGACGACGCCGGCCCGTAGACCAAAAGTTGGCCCGGTCCTTGCGATAAGAAGTAAGTGCAGGCCTCAAAAGACTTAAATTTGAAGGTTGGTAAGCAGGCTCTTCGTAAACAGTAGATACATGGAGATGTTGATTATTGTTACCAGCGGCCATCACCGACTTGTTATGCCTGATTCACTTGGTCCGATTCTGCTTGCGATTTTCAGTATTGACGTCGACCATCTCAGCTACGGTTCACGCTTTTGCAGCCCGAGCGACGTCGCGACTGAAAATTGCGAGCGAAATCTCATCAGGTGAATCAGGCTTTAGCGTACATTCTGCGGCGTCCACGCGGAATGAATCGCCGCATGTCAGATTATTCACTCGAAGTTTCGCGGTGTAACGAGCCTCGTTAATTTCGCTGACGCTGCTCATGTAGTCAGACATTGCCGGGAAGACGTAGAATCAACAATTCGATTGCGAAAAAGGGCAGGGGGACTCACACTGACGCCGATAACATCGCGTTTCAATGGTTTGTTTATGGGCGACGGCGCGCTTGTTGCCCACACCCCATCGCGCATGCGCGGCGCCGGTGGCGTCCGCTAGGGGCGCTCCGGGCGCTCCGGTTTGTTTGTAAACATGAGTCGTGTATAATGAAACGTCTCTCTCCCCTGACATTGCGCGATGCCGCGCGCTTTTCGGCGGCCACTTTTGCGGCGCAATACAGCCTGCGCCGTGATTGGCGTAGCCGCGCGACAATAGAGAGTTTTAGTAGATCGTGTTTTCAGGCCACGCTAATCGTAACGGGAGCTCGCGCTGCCACTTCAATGCATGCTCTGAAGCGCGCGCTTGTAGCGGTAGCAGGCCTTTGAAAACGATCTTCTAAAACTCCTACTAAAACATCATTGTCTCTGCCAGAGCGCCAGCTTCACTAGACGAGGTGGAAAGGCTCTCAATATTTATCCTTGGAATTCGTCCGCGACGAAGACCCTTCTTGGTGGGTTGCGCTGCGTTCGAGTGTTCTTGGGCCCCACTTGTGCCACTAAGCGGTCGTCTGATGTAAAACCAATCTCATCCGGTGTTCCGCAGGGGAGTATCTTGAGACCTTTTTGTTTAACCTGTATGTGAATTATATTGTAAACGTAAACCCAGATATTAAATATATAATCTGTGCTGACGACACGAGCTTATTTTTTTCAGGCAACTGCTGCGACGAATTAGTAATTAAAGCAAATAAAACTCTCAAGGACCTAGTTACTTGGAGTAGTTCTAATTCCTTAAAAATTAATGAGAGCAAAACAAAAGCCATTTTATTTCGTCCAAGAAACAAGAATGATAATATTACCAGCGATATTATCCTAAATTCAAAAATATTAGAATTTATTTCTAGTTTTAAAACGCTTGGTGTCATCTTCACAGATCGAATGAGATGGGACGAGCATGTGAATTATGTATTGGTAAAGCTGTCACGCGTGGTTGGCGCGATATACCGTCACCGCCATATTTTGCCAAAACATGTGAAATTACTAATTTATAATTCATTATTTCTTTCCCATGTGAACTACTGCCATTTAGTCTGGGGAAATACAACAAATGCTAATTTAAATAAAATACTTGTCCTTCAAAAAAAGTTTTCAAGAAACATTTGTAATGTTCCATATGACCATCCCAGTGCGCCTCTTTTTAAGAGCCTGGGTCTAATGCCTGTGGTATGTCTCTATCAATATCGACTGTGTATAACCTATAAATCGCATGTAGAAAAGAGTGCTCGTAAATTTCTGGAACTCGCATCCCTAACACCAAGAGTAACCGCATATCCTACCCGTAACACGGAGTACTGGATGCTACAAAATTACAAAACAACATATGGCGAGGAAATGACATCAAATACACTAGCTAGGCTACTAAACTTACTTCACACCAAAAACATCCAACTTCTTACCATGTCATTTAAAGACCTTCGAGCATTCTTTTCTTCTAACATGACTGTGTAACAATTGCATGATATTTACCTTTTAGACAATACTACCATAAATGCATTGCCATCTTTTGCTGTATTGAACTGTGCTTTGCGTGTATGTATTCTTTTTCTGTAAATATTTTTTACACGAATTTTTGTCTTTTTGTTTTGTTTTCTGTGCCACTGCTGCCAAATGTAAGCATGGGGGGCCGAGGACTTGTCAAGCTGCATCATGCAGCTTTTTTCCTGTCTCCCTCCGTCATACACCTTTGACGGAAAATAAAACATATTTTTATTATATTATTATTAAAGCGTGAAACGTTCCTACCCAATACCGTTGCGGAGCCCCTTTAAATATTGTGATATGACTCCAAGCGTCCATCGTTATTTTTTTTTTCACGCGCCATCAAACTTGGAGATCAGAATCGTTGATAGGCAGCTAGAATATTGCAATCCGTGACGTCACGGCGAGGCTAATTCTGATCGTGACTTCACGAACGCAAAACGATGAAGTCGCCCTCACACTGCTCGTGGATCATGCAAGAGACACGCGGTGTTTGCTGTTGCTGCAGACAGGATGAGCATGTTCGAAGCCGATGTTTGAAGCATGTTTTTCGAACATGCTTCAAGCTCAGGAATAAAAGGCACGACCGTCTTTTGCATGACGTATTAGCCGCGTGTCCGGGGCTCAAAGAGGGCGCCACCGAAACATCTTGGCGCTAATACGATCGCGTACACGAGTGACCCCTCCAACACGCGAAAGAGAGCCGCACTTAGAAAAGCACAGGGCCACAAAAAAGAAAAAAGACACAAACACGTACGCGTTTACGAACTCTGAAGTGCAAGCACACGTGGCATCTTTTCGGGTCAGGGACAAGCGAAAGGAAAAGGGGGGAAAAATATTGGGAGTTTTCTTTTTAATGATGGTGTGGAGTGAACGCCGTAAGCAAAGAACTTCAAACTAAAAACGAAACAAAGGAAACTAAACACAAAAAACGATGTGAATATGTTTTTGTTGTGAGATTGGAAGCAAAGCAGAGAGGGTGGGGTGGAGGAGGTTGGGGGGGGGGGGGGAGAGAAAAACAGATTGCGTGTTCGAAGGTCGAACTCAAATGTGGCCGGCGAACCGCACAACGAAATCATCGATCGGGAAGGACAGGGCCCTACTTTTGATACCTAAACGGATCCCACCGTGCGCGTGCCATGTCTCCCCCGAAGAGGGACCTTTTATTTTCCATCGGATTTTCTTTTTGTATGATGTCCATTGGGTAGAAAATTGGTAGGTATTCCACTTTAGTTGTTTGCTATACTTTCCAAACCTTTTTCTTCTTTTTCTTCGAAGCCGGGGATCGGGGAGGGGGGGGGGGGGGGTAAGCTTGCCTTGCCTTTGTTTAGCAAGCGAAAAAAAAACTTGCGAAAGAATTACACATGGAACACGGACGGTACGTCTTTCGAAAGATGTGCGGTTTGTGTTCTGTCCCTCTACATGTAATTCCTTTGTAAGTTTTTACATCGTACCAACTCCTTCCCCTAAAAATAGAATAAAATAAAAACTATTTTTTCTGCATTGGTTTTCATTTTTTGTGATTTGGTCGGATTTCGGAGATATTCTACCTAAACGTTTGACTCTCCCTTTCGCACAACCTTTTTCTTTTTTTTCGTTTTTTTCTGGAAAGGCGTTTGTTTGGCAGTAAGACTGATGACAATACGGCGTACATTATCCACCCCCACTTCGAAAGGCACGCATCTGAGCTCAGCTCTATCATAGCCTGGCAAAGGGCGGCGGAAGCTGCGGTCTTCGAGAACCAAGCAGAACAACGTAGAAAAACCACATGACGGCGCCCCGGTGAAGTAGTGCGCTACGACGGTACGAATTGTCACGTGACTCCCATCCGATGCACTGACTGTCTCCTTGGAGCACTATAGCTTTCGCCGTTTGTCTGCCGAGTTACGCTGAGAAGGGAATAATCGGACCGAGGAGGAAAGGGAAGCACAACGGGTAGAAAATTCGGAACATGGTCGCGTCCGTGTACGGAGGATTTCTGTCACAGTGCGTCGCTTTCTCGCTTACATGCGCGGTGCCAAGATTTCCATTTCTTTGCCTTTCCTTGACAACTCCAAGAACTGCCAGAGAATTTAGGGGATTTTATCTATAGAACGCACACGGAGCCCAAACCTCTGCTTAACGCCTAGTGTGTCCGGCTATATCGGTCATGGCACACTATAATACCGATAGAGTTACTATTGTTGCGTAGTAATTGGGGTCTTTACACTTCTTCGTTCGGTTTGTTCGTTCGATACGCTCTGGACTAACCATGTATGAAAACTCTGTCCTAAACTAGGTAAATCTGTAGGAATTATGAACAGACACAGACACGTTCTACCGAAAACCGTTCAAAAGGGTTTTATATAATTCCTTATTTTATTCACATGTGTGTTGCAGCAACTGGGGAAATACGTCTGATTCAAATTTATATATGATACATTTACTACAAAAAATGTGATACGCATAATAGTGGATGTTTCCAACATTCATCACACCGAATTATTGTTTTCAATTACACAAAATACTGAACGTACAGGAAATTTATAACTATCGTTTAACAATAGCTTATAAAAATTCTACATATGGGCGTTCTACTAGAATTCTTCAGCTCTTTGAATTAAAAGAAAAAGAAAATTATTACCTGTCTAGACATCACTATACTCTGTTTCACCTTATGATGTACCGCAGGAAAGGCTACAAGCGCGAGCTCCTTGCTCAGGGGCACATTTTGGCGGCACAAGCTCTCGTGAATTAAGAGCAGCTGCCAAGGCTATGAGCTCGCGCTTGTAGCCTTCTCTGCGGTACAACATAAGGTGAAACGGAGTATAGCCTTGGAAAATTCCAGAATGCAGGACAAATTATGGAAAACAAACAATACGTTATGCTTTACCTTCTTTGTCGAATGAATACTGTGATCGAGATATGGATGCAGTGAAAATGTCAAACAGCAATATACTCTATTTGTATTTTAATATTTAGGAATGTATCCCTTACGTGAGCACTATATTTGTATTGTTTATTTTTGAACGCATGTTATTTATGCTTATTTTTTGTGCTCCGTCGTAGCTTCTGAGTGGGAGTCCGGAGCTCGTCAAGCATGCATTTCTACAGCTTTTTCTCCGGCCTCCCATTCACCACATGTAGCTGTAGTGAGAATAAATGGCATTGTATTGTAGTAGTTCAAATAACGGTTTATAAACCAACTGTGACATAAAGATAAGCCTTAAAATACGCACTTAAGAAATTACACTTTGGGGGGAATACTTCTAACCAGACACGTAGCCAGGATTTTGTTTCGGGGGGGGGGGGGGGGGCGCCCATGACAAAATGCTGTAAGAGGGGGATGGGGGAGAGGAGGCCCCAGCAAAATGATAGATTTCGGGGGGGGGGGGGCCGGGCCCCATGGGCCTCCCCCTGGATACGTGCCTGCTTCTAACCTCAGGAAACATCCCCTGTCGTCCTCCCCGACCACACCTTCAGCGGGTGCCCCGACCACAGCCAAACTCCACAAACCGGGATCCACACAATAGAGGGCGAGCCAAACGTTCTTTACAGCCATAAGGAGTCCCAAGTTTACGAGTTAGCGGGCGGAAGGCTCCACAGCCGAAGGGGGATCGGACGTGCCGGTTGGCCTCCAGAGGCAGGACGATGCTCAGGGCTTGGTATCCAGGAGCCAAGTCCTCAAAACACGTTCGTAGACAGAAATGTTATACACGGAGCAAAACCACCTCCGAAGCGACGATCCCAAAAGCAGACATGCACAAGACAAAACATCTCCGACGCGGGGTTCTATATACTAAGTGCACGGTTACAGCGTTCACGTTCGCCCCAATTTTGGAGCCCCCAACTCTGGTAGAAGCTATGAGCCGTGCCGTGGAGGCGAACGAACCCTAGGAGAAGGTAAGAACATAAAGTAGAGCTAGACTAAACACGCGCGCGAGCAGAATTTCGCGACAACATAATCTTCTATAATATTTAACTTCAAGAACCATAGTATAAAAAAAAAGTCTGCAGGCTTACGGAACATCACTAATGTTCTCCTTTATGCGGATGATTAAAGGAGCGATGCAACATTTTTTGTACTTTGCACAAATACCGCTTAGAACGGACCCCTGGCATTAATGACCTATGAAACACGCGTTCGTTTTGCACCCCACGCAATAGAAGTCCCAGAAAAAAATTAAAGAAAAACGAGCAGCGTTCAGCCCCTCAACTCGCAGCCAGAACAAGTGGCCACGTGATCTGGAGCCGATTATATGCCGCCAATGTTGATCATAGCCACGCGCTGGGGTTGGCAAAGCACAGGACACGCGCTGAGTTCCAGACAATGTTATGGCTCGGCCAGTGTCGTCGTTGCAGCGATTGGACACGGGCCACTACCCGAATGCTTCTCGAGCTAGTAATTATCACGAGCCCCAATCGAGTGCCCACGCAATGCTCGGGTCCAATCTATGAACCGCATTCAAATATCGTCAGTGGGGTGTACTGCGATCCCCACGTTACGTCATCAAATTTTGCAAAGGAGAGATTGAATGAAAATGATGGCTTTTATCCTTGAAATTACACCGCAACAAAGGCGTTTCTTGGCCAATGGCGTTGCGTGCGAGTATCCTTGAGTCCCAGTAGTGCCAGTAAGCTCGTGCAAAGTAAAAAATATTCCAATTGAATATCGTTGCACCGCTCCTTTAAAGTATCTGTAGGGGGATCGGGACATTTCGGTGTAGGGCGTTTCAGTGCACGGACTTTTCGGTGTAGGACTTTTCGGTGCGTGGACATTTCGGTGCACGGACATTTCAGTGCACGGTCAATTAAAAACGAGAGTTATTATTTTTTTTGTCTTCATTAAAATTACTAGCCACTATTTTAGCTAAAAATATTTTTTTTTCGCACTTTATAATTTTGTACACTTCGTCAACACCTAAGTGACTTTGTTAGGCGCCGCACCATCCTGTGGGAGGACTCGGAGACGTTGGACGTTATGTTTCGCTTGCCGGTGTCTCTTTTTCAACGTACGCACTAGGCGCATCACATCGTGTTTACGGGTTGGGTCGATACAGGCGTTCTGGGCGTCTTTCGTAAAGGGGTGCACATTATTACTGGTAATCTGAGTAGGAAAGGCCCCAACAGCAAGAAGCTTGAGAATGTTGAAAATTATCCGAGACTGTGGCAAAAGATGGAAAACTTCGTGAAACTTTGAGACGTCCTTCCTGCGTGTCCTTTTAGAGCGCAGCTTTTAGTCGCCCGTTTCCGGCTGGAGCGGCGTTGCCGTCGTCATCACCGCGCATTGCATTATGGGACGTTTCCCGTAACGACGTCACACGTGACGTCACGAGGGTCACAAGGGCCACGAGTGATGTCACGAAGGTCACTCGTGAAGGTTATGACCTTCACAGTGACCTTCACGAGGATCACGAAGGAGGAAGGAGGGAGGGGAAGGGAAAGGGAGGGGGAGGAGAAGGAGGACGAGGAAGAGGCACAGGAGCAGGGAGGAGGAGGAGAGAAGGGGAGAGTGTACGGAGGAGGAGGGGCATACCCCAGTCCCAAGTTGGCTGGCTACCCGATCCTTATAACGAACCGGTCTCTTCGTCTGTATAAGAGAGAGAGAGAGAGAGAAAGAGAACGTTACAAGTAAAAAGACTAGTTTGACGGAAGTTGCATCGTTCACAGGAGTTGTCGTCATGAGTGACGGTAGGCACGCATTACCGAGGTCGCGTTATAAAACGCATTTTGAGCTGACCAAGTATCGTGGAAATAACTTCACGGCCTGCTAAAACACCTCAAAAAAGAGTATGCGGCCGGTAACTCCTCTTGATCCATTCTTCACCAGCACCTCGGGGTGAGGTTTGACGCGTATTTGTGTACAGTGGGCGCAAGGCTGCGTCGGGTCGCCTTTCGTTTGCACATTTTATCCACCAATTTTGCTTCGTACCGTTTGTTCAATAACGTCTTTATCGACGATTTCCCCGACAGTAAGAAAGTTTCCTTGGGACTAAATACAGCACTTTGCGTCGAAGAGCGCCTATTAAATGAACATCTCTTTAGCAAGGGGCTGGATGTTTTTAACATCAAAAACTGGGTTAGCTGAGTGGAGAACTTCGAGGAAGCAATTGCTGCTTCTGTACAGCATGGACTAAATAACAGCATGACGCTGTAAAATACATCTAAAAACATAAATTCAGAGTTTTCAAAATCCATAAAGTACAAATGTTAGTCATTTTTGGTAATCATCAATGTCTCTATAGTTCAATGAAAAATACGAGCGTATCTTGAGAGTACTAAGGTACTCCGCCAAAGTAACTGTAACTGTAACGCGTTATTTTTCATTTTAAGTAACTGCAGCTGTAGCTTAATTACAGTGCTGGAAAACTACCGGTGGATGCAACTCATTAATTTTAGAAGTAACTTACGCAAGTGTTCTTGTCAAACATGGATCTAGTTTTTCTTTCTAGCTTGATTTTCCACAAAAACAACGGCGTCGCGCAGTGTGTAAAAATAGATAAAGTTTACGAGCACTCGAACAACTTCGAACCTGTCGCGGCAAAACAAACGCGCCTAAACGTATCGTCCCCTCTCTCCCTCCGCTTTTCTGACGCTCCCTTCTTCGTACTTTCTCTCGGAACCACCGACGTCAGCGCTGGAGATTTGTCGCTTTCTGCCCCCGTCCTTACCAGGAATATTGAAAATGACCAGATACGTTGTTAACCTCCCCCACCACTTTTCGTTTTCCTGGGCCGTTCGTCCATTGACAACACCCCACCCAACCCTTTTCCTCTCCCCGAATCCCTGCCGCCTCTAATCCCTAATTAAGCTCGGCAAGGGTAAAGACGTGGGTTATCGGATTCCAGAGCAGGAAAAACTGGCCCGCTTTAATCCTCTTACGACGAGTTCTTCCCGAGCTTGAAGGCCTCTCGTTGCGCAGAGCGTCGCGTCTTCGTCGCCGCTGCCCGAATCCGGCGACGGACTTGTACGTAGTCCCCTTAATCCCCTAACGGCCGTTGAGGCGGCTCTAGACATAAGCCCGTTACACGCTGTCAGGTTTGGCTTGAAGCTGCTCGGCCCGCGAGAGCGAAGAACGTCAGCATTATGTTGGCTATCTTCGCGCGCCTCCAATGAAATCCTGTTTAAGGCGCACAATTGATAGCCAAAATATATGCGAGATCTGTTTTCCTTCTTTTCCTTCTTTTTCGATATGGATACTAGCGCGTACCCCACTCAAGGCGTGCAATTTAACGTGCCTGTGAGTTGCCTGACGCCCCTGCCACGTGGCAAAATTTATTGTAATTTGCATTCAATGACATTAAGTGATCGGTGGCTCAGCTCGTGATCCTGACTACTACGAGCGTCGCGAGCGCATTCTGGAGAGCTAGAGTGGCGCGCTGATTGGCTAATCAGATAACGTCCTTCGATGGGAATTATTTTAGATTTTACAGCGTGGCAGGGGCATAAGATTTTTGTCTTGTTTTTATTTATGCACTGTACTTTTTTATGTATAAGTCGCACCTCTGTATACGTGGCAAACCCGAAGACAACAAACCGGCCATTTTCGCGAAACCATTGGCATCAAAGTCGCACCTTTGTATGAGTTGCACATTATAAAGTCGGCGCAAATGCATTGATGAGACCGGATATATCTGTATCCTTGCGCAAGCGGAAGCCATCTTCAATATTGTTGCCAACGAGAGGACCAAAAATAAAACCTCCGCATCATTTTCTTTTTTTTTTTTTTTGCATCTTGCACAGTTAAGGTTTATACTTAAAAAGAAAGCAACTTATGAGTAGCATGGTTGTATAAGGCGCGCCGACGGAAATCTGAAGGGAAAACGCGACTTATTCGAGGCAAAGTACAGTATATATATATTGTTAGAGGCAGAGGAAGAAGAAGACGAGGGGTAGAATGGTGCCCTTGGTAAACGTTAAGTGGCATTCCGTCAGCCGGAACTGAAGTTGACTCCAGTGAGCCTGTAACATTTTGGTGGCAGCGGTGGGATCACTTCTAAACTTCGATGGCGAATCCACTGCACGTTACGTCCCACTCCGGCAACACTTCGCAGCGAGCAGCTGAAAATGGCTTCTCCGTGAGCGTTCCAACACCGCTACAACGCCTTCAAACTGGCTTGAATGTTTCTCCGAGTGACATCAATGGGCCACAAAGTGACGCTTTGGGGATTTCTGTAGATGACCTCAACACCTGTCCACCGGCTCTGGATGAAGGTGAGATCGTTTCAACAGTTAGCCCCTTGACGAATGTGAACCGAGGTACCCGTGCAAGGACTAATCCGTCACTGAAGTTAAAACCCTTCGACGGCAGCGTACCAGTTCACCTATATCTGTACCAGGCTGAAATTATTGCACAAGCCAACGGCTGGACGGAAGACGACAAAGTTCACGCGCTCGTCTCCCAGTTGCAAGGACCAGCTCTAGACGTGCTTTACCAATTCGATGGTATTCACCTATCATTCCCGGCCCTACGTGAAGCACTGGAGCGACGTTTTGGAGATAGACATCTCCAACAAGTGCACAGCTCGGAGTTAAGTTTACGCCGTCAGCGCTCTCACGAAACCCTTCAGGAGCTGGCAGCCGACATCCAGCGCTTGATTGTCAAGGCACATCCTGGAGCCCCAAAAGACGCAAAGGATAAGATTGGCACCTCCGCTTTTGTAGACGCAATAGCTGATCCAGAGGTTCAAGTATTTGTTCGTCTTTCACGACCTACAAACGTGAAAGATGCCCTGGATCAAGCGCTAAAAGCGGCAACTGCTCAAAGGGCCACAGAGTTTGTGCAGAGGGCTAGGCATCTACAAGAGCCATCATCATCACTTTCCGCCTTATCTTCGGCGCCAAAAGGCGGCATGGTAGAAGGAAATACAATCCTCCACAACAACCATTCCGTTCTGAGGCCACTGATCAAGCTTCCAAGGTTAACGGTGGAGCGAGCACGGTGCTGTCTTCAGTAACTCCCCTAAAACTTCCTCTGACATCAGTGGCAAGCAACCAATCGTCGGTTCCAAAATTTACTGTTTGGATCGAATGTATTGGATATCAAGATGCTCTTCTTGACACTGGAGCAGCAGTGAACGTTCTGGCATCATCCCTGGTTCCAGCAGACGCACGTCTTCGTCCGACGTCACTTGGATTGTTCACTGTGAACGGTACTGCAATTCACACCCTGGGTATTCTCACTTTGCAAGTGAAAACAGTTGAGAGTACATCACCAGTGGAGTTCGTGGTGCTCGAGAACTCTGTTTGCCCAGTAGTGCTTGGCTACGAGTGGTGCCGTAAGAATAACTTTCTTAATAATGAGTTTCCAGATTCAAGAGACAACAGAATTGCAACATCGACAATTGATCACAGTAAGTTCTTGTCAAGGCACAAGCTACATCTTGGTGCCGCTCGAGTTATCTTCAACGTATGGAATCGCACAACTGCACTTCTGAGAGATTCGCTAGACCGCGTCCAGAAAGTGCTTCGAGCTTTACTTGGCACCGACACAGCAAGTATCACACCTGTGACAAGCAACGTCTACGTGTGCAAAACGGTCACCATACCCCCGAGCTCTGCTGCGTGGGTTCCGGTGAATACGCCCGACCAAAGCTCCAGCGGAGACGTCATTTACGAACCTCTCCTTCAAGCTAAACCTGGACACGAGTTTGTCTCCCCCCACACTTTGGCATCTTCTCTGCGGGGAAACTTCGTCATCTTGGCTGTAAATATTGGATTGAACGACATCACGCTAAAACCTGGGAACAAGTGGGAACCGCCCAGCCCTCCTGCCCTGAAGTGCAGGTGAATACAGTCGCACTTGAACTCAACTCACAGGCAGACATACCCAGTCTTCCATGGGAAAAATTTAATGTTAATCCTGACCTTGACGCTGAACAGATGACAGCGCTTCGACAGCTCCTTCAACGTCATCGTAGCTGCATCGCACTTTCTCCAAATGAACTCGGCTGCACGTCTTTAGTCGAGCATTCCATCGACACTGGAGAGAGTCGACCTATTCACCAGTCACAGCGTAGGTTTGCTCCATCCGAACGGAGTGTTATTCAGACGCAAGTTAAGGACATGATTCAACAAGGGGTGGTCGTTCCTTCATCAAGCCCATGGTCCTCTCCAGTGGTGCTCGTCCGAAAAAAAGATGGTACAATCCGGTTTTGTGTTGACTATAGAAAAATCAACAGCCTTACGAAACAGGATGTGTACCCCCTACCTCGCTTGGATGATGCCCTGGATCGACTACAGGGATCAGAATATTTCACCACCTTGGATCTCCTGTCAGGATACTGGCAGGTTGCGCTGGACCCCAAGGATGCAGAAAAATCTGCGTTTGTGACACCGGATGGACTCTACCAGTTTACAAGAATGCCTTTTGGGCTGTGTAATGCACCTGCAACATTTCAGAGACTAATGGACAGGGTGCTAGGCCACCTGAAGTGGACCATGGCACTCGTATACCTAGATGACATAATTGTGTATGGAAGCACATTCGATGAACACCTCCAAAGACTTACATCAGTATTGGATGCGCTCTCCTCTGCCAATCTGCGTCTGAAACCGGAAAAGTGTTACTTTGGGTATAAACAAGTAACCTACCTTGGACACGTTGTATCGAAAAGAGGGATTACACCAGATCCTGTCAAGCTTCAAGCCTTCGCAGAGTATCCTGTTCCAACATCCTTAAAGGAAGTAAAAAGTTTCCAGGGATTCGCATCATATTTTCGCCGATTCATTTCTGACTATGCGCGCCGTGCGGCCCCAATGACCCGTCTGCTACGCAAGAATGTACCCTGGCGATGGACAGCAGAGGAACAAGCTTCCTTTGAAGACCTGAAGAGCGCCTTGTTGAGTGCCCCAATTCTCGCCCACTTTGACCCTGCTAAGGCGACCTATCTTCACACAGATGCCAGTGGAGCGGGACTCGGTGCTGTTTTGTTGCAACAAGATGACGACGACACGCAACGTGTTGTTTCATACGCAAGTCGTCGTCTGACGGACGCAGAACAGCGGTACCATTCTTCAGAACTTGAGTGTCTTGCACTAGTCTGGTCAGTGCAACACTTCCGGCCATATCTCTACGGACGACACTTCACAGTTGTGACCGATAACTCAGCCTTGACATGGCTCCACAGCAAGAAAGATCTGACAGCCAAACTGGCTCGTTGGTCGATTTTACTTCAAGAACATAACTTCACAATTGTTCATCGGAGTGGCAAAGAACACCAAGATGCAGACTTTCTATCTCGTCATCCGATGAAGGACATACCGGATTCTCCTGACCACGATGCTTGCTTTTGTGCGTCTACATTTAATTTGAACACAGGCCAGGAACAAGATTGTGAAATCCAAGACATCATGTCTCGACTTCAAACGACTGACGTACCACCCACGACTAATCGCCTACGGAAAGCGTACCAGATTCGTGCCGGGTTACTTTGCCATCGTAGTTCCAGCACTAAACATTGGTTGCCAGTTGTCCCGTCTTCACTACGCGGAGCGGTACTGCATCTTTGTCACGACGACCCTACGGCGGGGCATCTAGGCCGTGACAAAACTTTCCAGAAGATATTAGAAAGGTACTGGTGGTCCGGGCTTCGAAAGGACGTGGCAAGCTACGTAGCCTCTTGCTCACAATGTCAGCAACGCAAGTCACCAAATACAAGCAAGCCATGTGAACTTCACCCCATACCACCACCTGAGGCTCCATTCGAGGTGTGGGGAATCGACCATCTCGGGCCTTTTCCACGTACATCAGACGGCAACCGCTTCATTCTAGTGGCGGTAGATCATCTTACCAAATGGGTAGAGTTATGCCCCGTGGCCAGTACCTCAACCGACGAAGTGGTGCGGTTCCTTAGAACCCAGCTTCTCCTGCGACACGGAGTGCCACGGATGATCATAACTGATCGAGGTACAGCTTTTACTTCTGCCGTGTTTTCAGAAGAGCTAGCATCGCAAGGCATAACTCATGCTAAAGCAGCTCCCTACCGACCGCAGACGAACGGGTTGGTTGAGCGAGCTAACAGAACAATTGCTGGAATTCTTTATTCGTACGTAAATGTCAAGCACACTGATTGGGACACTTTTGTTCCTTATGCCGCGTTCGCGATGAATACCGTGAAGCAGTCAAGCACCACTTATACACCATTTCAACTTGTTTATGGTAGAACGGCGGTGCTTCCTCAAGAATGCGCATCATCTGTAACGTGGCGGAATAGGGGAGACGATTTTGCTGACAATAACTTTCAGCACCGCCTGGATGACGCACGAGAACGAGCAAGAATGGCTATATTACATTCCCAACAGCGTGCGGCATCTCGATACAGCGCTCCTGGCTCAACACCTTGTCTATGTCCGGGTGACTTGGTCCTGGTTCGGAGGGAACAGCGAAAGAAAGGTCGAGCACAGAAGCTTCTGCCTAGGTATAGGGGTCCCTGTGAAGTCACTAAAAAAATTGGACCACTAACCTATGAAGTTCGAGATTGGGGAACTTCACGGAAGACCAAGACATTTTCAGCGCATGTGCATCACCTGAAAATGTACATCCCACGCACAAGTGTTCTTCCTTCTTCTCCGGGTCAGTGAACTGTGGGAACCAAAGGGCCGATGATTTGCTTTTTGTACTGTGATAACTCTTTTAAGGGGGAGGGGGAGAGTGTTAGAGGCAGACGAAGAAGAAGACGAGGGGTAGAATGGTGCCCTTGGTAAACGTTAAGTGGCATTCCGTCAGCCGGAACTGAAGTTGACTCCAGTGAGCCTGTAACAATATATATATATATAGAGGTAGCTTAAAAATACTGGGGTTTAAGTTCAGTTCATTTATTACGCCGCTCTGAGAACCACTTTCTCGTAGGGCTGGGCTATTGATCGATTCACCATCCAGTTAATTAATTAATGCTTTAATCGCGATTAAATTGTTTTAATCGGTTAATCAATTGAATTCTGACTAACCAAATCAAGAAAAAAAAGTTGTTCATGTGCCAAACTGGAGAGGGAAAAAAAACAAAAACGACCGCAGATTTTACTTAGGTCCGTGAGTAAGGCAAGTGATTTTGGCAATAGATCTTACGTATCCAAAATCACCAAATTCGTTAGCGGCGACGTTTTCGCTCCTCCCAAAAGCAGAAGGAAGAGAAACGCGTCGTGTGGTTAATACCCTTGTCAGACGGGCTAATTTAGCGCTCCTCAACCGAGTGCGCTTCAGCTTACCGAATGTCAGTTCGAGTGTTTGGGTGCCACACGGGAAACATTAGCGTCACTCATAAATGATGACAATAACGATGGGTAAAGTAACATTAGACGCGTAAACTATTCAAAGTAAAAACATAAATTTCTCGGCAGTATTTTGTTTCTTTGTTAAAAACACGTCACAAAACAACGTTACATTATTGAACGATCTTTACGCCAATAGACCATTTGCTATATTACCCGAGCATCAAGGAGAATGCAGGGATTGGTGCTCCACGCGCCGCGCGTGCTGGCGTCAGCAGTCTTAACTAGGGTGCCTTCATGTGCGCTTTGCTTGGGGTGATGACATCTGGCCATTTTGTTTCCAATTCTTCTTTTTATTTTTTGTTCTGAAGCACGTGAAAGAGCGTGTCCCTGCACGCGCTCGTGGCGCTGACTGTGCTATGGCGACATTTTGTTTCCGGCGATTTCTTTGTATTTTCTCTGTGAGCGCGTGCTGTCGGCATCGGGTACTACAAAGGGTGGCATCACCCTAAACAGAAGGCCATTGAGGCACGCTAGTTTTAACTTTTCTAAAGTAAATACCTAAAACAAATGGCATCTTGCACGCGCGTTCGTCAACGCTTTATTCTGGTCATTTACCTCGAATCTTTTATACGGGGGAAGGCGTGCGCGTGTGGCGCGTGGAACACCAATCCCTGCATTCTCCTTGATGCTTGGTAATACAGCAAATGGTCTATAGACCGATCTCACCAGCTACTTTGAGAAAAGCCACCGCTGCCGACATGCATCGTGGGAGCTGTAGTCTTTCTGCACGCGCGACGACCCTGCTGGAGGTCTGCGCGAGCAGAGCACGAAGGCGGCACGAGCTGTCTCGTGAACTCGCGTCTGCCTCCTATGAACTACAGTTATGGCGGCGTCACGCATGCGTGGAACGCTTGGTGAGATCGGTCTATTGGATGATTCTGATCGATCCTCCCGAGCCAAGATGAAGAAGAAGATCCAACCTTGGAGTCCCGGTTCATCCCACGGAGGTCTACGAGGAGGCCCTGGAGCTGCCTTAGTAGATCATGATTTATCGTGCTGTGTCGTACAACTACTTGCTGAAACAAATATGGGCTCTATCCTCATTTGCTAACCAAGATAGCCTTCAAATGACTGACTTGGTCGTCGTCTTTTATGGATCCACGGCGGCACTAATCTTGGTACAAATCAGCCCAAACGATAAGCAACGTTATTTGAACAACTCAGTTGGGAAACTGCTTAAATGTATTAGTGAACAACTCTTCCCCAAGGAGGTCGTAAACATAGAAAAAGGTTTGAACAGCAGTAGAGGCCTTATTACTCGACGTTTCGAGAGACTTTCCTTTTTCAAATGTGCAGAAGCTACAGTTGCAAAGCGTTTTTACAGAGACCAAAAGAGAGAAGGAATATTGCAATACTGTTGAAAAACTGCAATCGAGGCCACGTACTCGATGGAGTGAAGTGAGTTCGTCAAACGTAGTTGAAGCCAAATGTAATCTTCGGAAAGAAGCCGCGTGGCACACAACAGAAATAACACTAAAGGCCAAGCGGCCTTTAGGAAAAAACACTAAAGACAAAGGCAAAGTGGCGGCAGTTCGACAGAAAAGCCTGGGCGGCTTAGCTAAACAAATGACTGGAGGTTCTTGGGGAAAATTTGGAACATGAAGTCAGACTAAAGTACCACTAAAAAAATTAAAGCCGTTTACAACTCTCTGTAACGCCGAATACACCATTTGCAGCGCTCCCAAGCGCCCCGGCCCGCACTCAAGGAATCATGGGAACGGTGTTCCTTCAGCTCCCTAGTGATCGCTAATTTACGACCAACTCCATGGTTACACAAGATTTTGAGCGTAATTCGGAGTCACCCTGAACAAGCGCCTGATATACCCCAGTGACCTGTCATATCACTTTTTAAAAGTGCTCGTCAACGGCAGCATTTTCGATACTGCGCATGCGATCCACCTTTCAATCTGGCTGAGCTGCAGAAATCTCTTACAATATTATCATTCTCGTGATTGTTGTTTGAGCAGGAATTGCTTAAAAAGCCGATAATTCACTACAACAAAAACCAGGATTTAGCTCGGAGTCCACGGGGCTGGTTTATAGCATTTTTCGCGTTTCTAACTTAATATCAGCATGATAAGCATGATAAGAATGTAAGAAATTTCTGCAGCCCATCCAGCTTAAAGTGTGGACAGCATGAACAGTATCAAAAACGCTGACATTGAGGAGAAATTTTAAAAGCGATATGACAGGTCACTGGGGTATATCAGGTGCTTGTTCAGGGTGACTCCGAACGTTCAAAACCTGTGTAACCAAGGATAGGGTCGAAATTACCGTTGACTAAGGCTGAAGGAACACCGTTCCTGCATGATTCTTTCAGCGCGGGCCGGTGCACTTGGGTGATATAGCAAATGGTCTATTAGAGCGCAGCTCTGAGGAGGAGGGAAAGGTACTGTGAGGGAGGGTATACCCCTCCTCCTTCCGAGCGCCGTCGGCGTAACCGTGAGGTCACGTGAACCTTGTGACGTCGCGTAACCCTCATTACCTTAAGGGGGTCACGTGACCCTTTGAGGTCACGTGACCCCCTCTAGGAGCTTCCTGAGAAGGTTCTGAGGACCCCCTGAGGTCACGTGACCCCCTCTCAGTACCCCCTCAGGAGGGTCACGAGGACGTTTCGGCACCGTCACCAAGCCGAAACGTCGCCGCGGTTACGCCGACGGCGACGCTGACGGCGACGGCGACGCCGCCTCGAGCCCGAAACGGGCGCCTAAGAGCTGCGCTCAATAGATATATCGGATATCCCAGGTACATACCAATGCATGAGCTGCGCGTCAAATCATCGCATTGCGCATGTGGTTATGCGTATCTGTTCTTGCCGAAAAAACTACACATTCAATATTGCGAGATCTACGAGCACGATCTGCACTCAGCGGCAAAACCACCAGAGTGTCCGCTGTCGCGACGTCACAGCGAGTGACGCATCAAGGCATCACTTCATCCACTCCAGCCACCACAAGCACTGGTGTTCATCATCCTACCCTCCTCACCAAACAGCATGGCGTCCAGAGGCCCAGAGGTCATTTCAACATAGAACGTTCGAGAGGGTCGGGTTTCATCAGAATGTGACACGTAACGCTCGACCATTACGCTGGATCGACACACGGACCGAGCGCAAATAAGCAAGATTATATTCCGTATATAACCACGACGTCAGGGTGTCACGTGATATAATGACGTCACGTGACCTCATGACGTCATGACGTGAGACACGCCGCATGCGCCCGACTCATCCACAGCATATTCTGTGTGTCTGCGAGTGTCAGATATGGCCGAGACACGCTTTAAAGTTTATACGCAAGACCAGCCGCTCAGAGGCATTACGTAAACAAACCTAATCGTTCGGCTTTGGAGCCCTACCGTCCGTGTAATTAGCGTGAGAGGAAAGTCACATTTTAGTGATTTCTTTTATAATGCAATTTGCAGTTGCTGCAGGTCTGCAGAACCTGATTACGAACACATACTGCTCCCTCTTGCCAGGGTAGTTGCCAAGTATGAGCATGCATGCGCTTTCATGGACTGCGCATTAACGGGCTGGATTGCGCGGTCATCCAATATCTTGTTCGTATACGCGAAAATGTAATTATCATAAATCAGGAACGCACGACTTAATAATATTTCATGGCTTGTGCGTCACTGCGCCGGATGGTAACTCGGCTCATAGA
The DNA here is from genome assembly GCA_037355805.1 of Ixodes ricinus. NCBI lineage: Eukaryota > Metazoa > Arthropoda > Arachnida > Ixodida > Ixodidae > Ixodes > Ixodes ricinus. The sequence continues at coordinate 47,287 of JAZHYW010007883.1, read as the reverse complement.
TTTAGCGAGGCAGAAGTAGAGCACAAATTATTAAAAAAAGAGCGTAGTAAATAATTTTACTCAGTTTCCAAAAATTTGGAGACGGGGTACCACAGAGAGAAGTTTTAGGGAGTGTTTGTTCTCCTGTGCTCTTTTTCACTATTGTGAATAAAAATTCACTAGCTGACCAATAGACTCGATATTTTCGATAACCAATAAGTAAAATACAGCTTTAACATATAAGACCCTATGTCTGTTTCAACTTTTTTTTTTATACATCTTACACGACAGTATAGCTCGGGGTAATGGCAAAATAGATCGTTGCGAGAAAACGTTCATTGAAAAAGTCTACTTCTAGGTTACATTTTGTATTACGTACTGAGGTACAATTTATGATAACAAATTGATGGCGTGAGCGAAATCTAAAAGAAATATATATAACAACGCTTCAGACATTTAGACACGCGCCGTGCATCCGGATGTTATCAAATCAAATCAATATTTACTTTCTTTCCGCTTACCAACAACTCGTAAGCCTTTATGACGCCGTAGGAATTAAAACGAAGCGCAGTGTGGGCACCCTCATAGTTAATATTAAATCAGCAGCAGGGCAACCTCCATAGGTAAAATTAAATCGCATCGAAACTCTCAAAAGGCGGTAACTTTACAGATTGCTCGGTGAAAAATAAACCTCTCCTTTAGATGTCGCCATTCTTTTTTTTTCTTTTTCTTTTTATGCTACTTCCGCCGTACCACTCAATCCCCGAGCGAAGATTCTCGCGTCGAGGCTTCGAAATCCATTTGGACGCCGCTTTTATGCTCCGAAGGCACCGATTCATGGAGCCGAAACTCTCAAAAATCGATTCGCTTCAACGTAAAGCGAAAGGCGTCGCATCCTGCCAAGGTAGCGGCGGCGACAATGCGTGTCCAATACGACACGCTACGCCGTATCTGGAGTCGACGTCCGGCGCAGTCGCGTCGAAAATGTCCATCTATCATATCCAACAGGAACAAAGTCTGCTTCCTTTCTTTCTTTTCTTTTTTAATTTATGTCCACGTCTCCAAAACTCGCAGTTGAGTTCGGACTTCCAGAAGAGATTTTGAACAAACTCGGTCCGAAATAGATTACCCCCAACAAAGGAAGTACTGTTTATAAATTTTTAGGTAAAAATTGCCAGCGACCTTTACCTTCGAAGTCCTTTAGTGCATGAAATGCGGTACTTAATATATAATTATATATTGTTTAGAAGACTACATAGAGTCTTCTATAGCAGAGGTGACGTGGCATCAATATATATATATATATATATATATATATATATATATATATATATATATATATATATATATATATATATATATGTGTATGTATATATATATATATATATATATATATATATATATATACATAAGTAAAGCTATACGCACTAAGTCGTGCACCTTCGACAGTAAATGATTTGCCATACGCACGACGTGAAACTCGTATAAACGAATGGGAAAAACGAGTTTCCGAAGCGGTGGCGTAGCTTAGAGTAATAAAGAAAAAAAAAGTGCCGTTGCTTGTGGTAAGGTGTCTGCTTTACACGCAGCGGACCCCGGTTCGATCCACAACGTGGGCTTACTTTTTTTTTCTAGAGAATTTTTTGTCGAGAATTTGGCGATATTTACGACATTTCTTTTTTACGATTAACACTCAAAAGAAACTAATGTTGTCGACGAAACTTCGCTTAACTAAATGGTATGGGACTCCCTTTCCGGAGGGGCAATCGGGGACAGCGGGACTTAGGTTGCCGGCTGGACGCCGTGAAGCAGCGTGTACGGGGGGGGGGGAGTGGGGGTCAATGTGTTTTTTTAATTAGCAGCCGCACACTGTCGCCGCGAAGCGGGGTTGAACGCAGCTGAGGGTGGGGGCTAACACGCTCCCAGTGATTCACGCGCCGTCCGAAAAGGGTGACTCAATAGACCCTTTTCAAAGTCAGAGTCACCTTGTGGCAGTCCCAAGAGCCTTAATATTGCCGCTCTAATGGCGGTGATAGGAGATCGTGCCCTGCTAAATCAAGCACCCTCGATTTCGTGAGTCGAAGGTGACGTAAAAGAACCAACACCTTTGGCCCTTTACTGCTCTATGCTTTCGAAGACGTTCGCATTTTCTGGTGTGGAGATGCTGGTAGTGCCGCCATTAGAGCGTCGGTTTGGCTCTGTACTGGGTGGGTAGACTGACTTTCGGGAAGGGTCTATTGGCATGAAATTCTCCGCGATCGTGCGTGCAGCTACGCTGGGTCAGGTGCACGACGTGTGCACATGGCTTTACACTCTATAGATATAGTATATATATGCAGGTTATTCACGAAAGGTGAACAAATTCGATATTGCGAAAGCTACGCATCGCACAAAAAATTGCTTGTGTCGTTTTTGTCCTCGGCCAGGGGCCTATTTCGGAAAAGTATTAAAGATCGGAATAATTAAGTTCTTAATTATATTCGCAAATTTTTTTAAATATTCAGTTTAAGGCAATGCTTTCATTTGGAAACTTGCTGAGCATCATCGAAAAATACTAAATAAAAATCAGCAGAACCCATCCTTTGGGAATGATTATCTACGTTAATGCGAATAGCATCAAACGGTGCGGAGTTATGCGCGTTCGTCAGGTGGCCGGCACACTCTAGATACGCCAGCCCACTCTTGAGGCGATTCTAAATTTGTTGACACTTTCACAGCCCTGCGCACGATCTCCGCAGCCCAGCACGTGCGTTTGTGTCACTTAGGAAGGCGAGCAAAGCACGCGCCATACGCACAAACACTCAAAATGGTACCGACCAGACTTTCTGGCGTCTCAGCTAGTCTCAACCAACGGTACTCTAAACGGTTGTTTATATCTTTACCATAGGACGCGCTTTACAGCGCTGTCACAGCTACCGGTGCGCGCGCGTTCCATGCACGAGGGCTCATTCCGCTCTCGTGCTAAGCCTCACGAGAGCGGAATGAGCCCTCGTGCATGGAACGCGCGCGATGGTAAAGATATAAACAAGTTTTTAGAGTGCTTTGAATGACTGCCTTCATAGCTCTGTGGTTAGCGCGTCTGCCTGCTGATCAAAGGGTCAACGGTTCGAATCCCGCCGGCGCCGGTCTTTTTTATTTATTTATCGACCCGCGGCGTAAGAGGTTAGATAGCCAGATAGATAGATAGATAGATAGATAGATACATAGACGAAAAGTGCGTGAAGTATCCAAAGAATGCTATTCGCATTAATATTCGCATTAAAAAAAAATGGAGCGCAATAAAAGTCACGCGCAGCATTTTACAGTTTCCTCAAGAACCGCACAACTTCGTCGGGTGTTTAAGTTTGGGTTTGAAATCGGAGCGCTTCTCGGCACCGACGGCACCGCGCCCCGTGGAGAAATAGTGCAACCTGCCTCCGCTGCGTTGCGCGAGTACAGCAACCAGACGTTGGTTGCTCTACTTCTCCACGGGGCGCGGTGCCGTCGGAGCCGAGAAGCGCTCCGATTGCAATCCGAAACTTCAAGAAGCCGTCGAAGTTGTGCTGTTTTTCAGAAAGCTGTAAAATGCAGCGCGTGCCATTCTATCGCACTCCAATTTTTATTTAGTGTTTATCGATGATGCTCAGCAAGTTTCCAAATAAAGCCATTCCCTTAAACTCAATATTTAAAAAAATTAATTACGCGAAAATTATAAACAACTTAATTATCCCGAACTCAATAATTTTCCTAAATAGGCCTCTGGCCTAGGACCAAAGCAACACAAACCTTATTTTGGTGGGACACGTAGTTTTCGCAATGTCGAATGTGTCCACCTTTATCGAATTTGTCTATACTTTATACAGGGTGTTTCAGAGAACGCAGGCCAAATCGCTCCTGCGAAAACTACTCATTCGCAACGAAAAAAGGCTTGTGGCGTTTTGCTCCTGGGTCAGGGGCCCAATTAGGAAAATTATTAAAGTCCGATGTAATTAGGTTGTTTATTATTTTTGCGTGAATTAACTTTTTTAATATTGTGTTCAAGCGCATGGTTTAAATTAGAAAATTGCTCAGCATCATCGAAAAACACTAAATTAACAAATTGCAGAACAATAGAAGGCACGCGAAGCATTTTACGGCTTTCTGAAGAACCGATCAAATTTGACGGGTTTTTAAGTTTCAGTTTGCTGTCTCGGGGCGCGGTGCCGCCGGGGCTGAGATGCGCCTCCGATAACAAACCGAAACTTAAAAACCTGTCGAATCTGTGCGGTTTTTTAGAAAGCCGTAAAATGCTTTCCGTGTCTTCTATCGTTGTGCAATTTGTTGATCTAGTGTTTTCTGATGATGCTGAGCAATTTTCTAATTGAAACCATGCCCTTAAAGGGATTGTCCGGTCAAATTTTGTATTCGAGAAAACAATTGAGTATCATAGTTAATGCCTCGAGACGTATCGTACGTGTAATGTCTGAATTTTATATGTCCCTCTGCGTGAGTAATTGAATTTATGCTGCTCCAATCGCATTCTAGCGTAAACGCTGCTTTCGTTGGCAACATTGAAGCTCTGACGTCACAAAACACAAAGCAAGCATTTTTGTCTGCCTCAGCGTGCTTCGTTTTTGTTGTTGTGCTCGACGTGTTTCGTAGTTGGATGAGATTTTTGTTGCGCGGTTGGGTGCCACAACCACCGGGCAGCACATGCGAGCCAAGACATGACGTTCCACGCTTTTCCGCGAGACGTGCAGTGACGATCGAAGTCGATCGTCGCCGTGCGTAGGGCCTAGGTTCCCGTCAACACCGAGAACCCGCTTATGCAGCAATCATCTCACAGAAGAGAGCTACGAGCTGAGCTCTAAGCGGAGAGAAGGTTCGTAAGCTGAGGTGTGATGCTGTGCAAACGATATTAAACTACGTCCATCCACCCTCGCCCAAATCGGATCAATCAATTTGATTATGCAGCGAAACCGAAACCAGCAGCTAGGCCATCTGGAAACGATACCAGACGTCGTATTTAGCACGCGTGCAGCCAGATTCTGTTTGACCCGCCTGTGAAAATGGAGCGTGACTACGATTCACCAAGCTCGTCCAAGTCAAGTGACGACATACATTTGAACGATTCGCCGTTTGTCTTCGACCCGCGGACATCGCCTCTGAGGGAACGACCCGCAGCCTCACCACCGATCCAGTGGATCCGCCGCTGACATGTGTACCCAGATGCCGCTTCGTGTACTTAGGTGCCGCTTCAGAGGCGAAAGCTGCATCCTTTGCTTTGCAAGCGCCCCTAGTTCGATAGGTGGCCGTCACAGTTGTGTTTGCGCGAAACGACATACGTTTGCTCGAAGCTTATGGCTGTCTGTGAGTAATTTCCTGCTAAAAGGCGTGACTTTTTTGCACATGCTTGGGAACTGCATTAAAAGAACCGTATTTAAGTAGGGTACAGCCTAGGAGACTATATAATTCGAAACAAAGTACAAGACATCCATCGACCAACGCTTGTTATCCCGACCATCCGACAAACCTTTGCGTTTTGTGACGTCACGCAGCACCTACGGATGTCAGCCATTGACACTGGCGAAATTCGGGGTGCAGTTTCGTACATAGGCTCATGAAAGGTTTAATTAAGAACGGGAGATCATATATCAAAATAAAAATGACGTTTGTCTACATGAAGGCTCCCTCAACGTAACGAGCGCAAGAACTTAAGTACTTCCGGTTTCGACCGGAGAATCCCTTTAAACACAATATTAAAACAGTTAATTACGCAAAAATAATTAACAATCTAATTATCCCGGACTTTAATAATTTTTCTAAATAGGCCCCTGGCCCAGGACCAAAACGACACAAGCCTTTTTTTGTTGCGACGAGTAGTTTTCGCAATATCGAATTTATCCACCTTTCGTGAAACACCCTGTATATATATATATATATATATAGAGAGAGAGAGAGAGAGAGAGAGAGAGAGAGACAGAGGGAGAAAGTAAAGTTTAGGTGACGTGGGACCACGTGAAGTCAATTTTCCCGCTAAATTAAGCGGGGAAACTAGATCGCTGTATAGTTCACGTGACGTCAGGTTAAATGACATCAATTTCTCCTTCCAAATTAAGCGGGGAAACTGAAGTGGTGTATAGGCCACGTGACGTCAATTTTTAGGCTAAATTGAGTGAGGAAACTAAGTAGGTATCTTGGTCCCGTGGCGTCATTTCGTGTGAGATCAAATTTTCCGCTAAATTTAGCGGGGAAACTGAATTGGTGTACAGGTCATGGGACTTCAAATGTTCCGCTAAATTTAGCGGGGAACCTGAACTGGTCTGTAGGTCCCGTGACGTCTGGTCACGTGACATTAAATTTCCCGCTAAATTTAGCGGGCAAATTGAATTCGTGTATAGCTCACGACATCAATTTTCCCGCTAAATTTAGCGGGAAATACACGGACGGACGGGCGGAGGGACCAAACTTTGGGATTGGGAGTCGCGTTAAAAAGGATGTCATGCTTTAAAACTTATGTTTCTTCGAAATACCTGCAGCGTTCTAGCCGACGTCACGATGATTTTCACATTTTTAGCGTACTTATACTAGCCAGTTCCACACAACATTCCCTTTTCTTAAGCATGTGTATTATGCACGTGTGCGCGTGGGCTACGGCGTGTGCTGTCTGTATGTTGTCATTTCTGTCCGCCTGCTCTCACTGCCGTCCGTTTGTGGTCACTGATGTGTGTGCGTGCGCGTTTGTGTGAGAGTGTTTATGTATGTGTCTGTTTTTGAAAGTATTTTGATGATGAGGAGTTTTGTTTCTTTATGATTGTGTATTTGTGCAATTTAACGTCAAACTTTCAAAAATTCGAGCACCACTTCAACTAAGCGATTCAGCGAGCTTACCTGGACGCCGTCGAGATATCTGAGCCGCGTCTACACGCTTTATCCTACGACGGGAACAATAGCAGGTCGGACGCATTCGCTTCACCGCTCATTCTCGCTAGTCAAGGCCGCAAGTCTCGGCCTGTCGAGAGCTCCGCGACACGGCCTAAATACGAACAAGCCATAAACAACACCAAAGCCCCCGGTATACGGCGATAAATCACCTATTCGCTCTTTCAAGCGACTATAAAGGGTGTTGTCGGGTTGAAAAGGGCGCTGTTCGCGATCTTTGTGAGCAAAAAGAAATACCAAGCCATAGATCCCAGCTCGCAGCTCTTTTGACCTGTCCTTGATATCCAGCAAATTCGTGTCCCGATATCCGTCATAGTAACGCCACACGGAAAAAAGAAGTAACAAAAGACAGGTTTTGCGTCCTGAGATAGATCGAGGCTTTACGCAAGTCAAACAAATCGTTGCCTAGAAACGCAGCGTCCCGCAGATATCCTTACGCAAGAGTAAACCGCGTTTTTATGTGCCTTGTGTATATTTCTGTCTTTGGGAAATTAATACAAGCTCACTCTGCTGATGGTAGCCCGGCTCGAGCATTCAGATACGCGATATCTACTACGACTTTTTAATTATTTTTTAGTAACCTTCTTGACCTGGCAGAAACAAAAAATGCAGCCAAGACAGTAGTGTTAAAACGGCTGTCGTGATCTGATTGATCCCTAGGACGCCTGCTACTCTTGGTACTGTCGTGTAATATTACGCGCTGAATATGGAGCTCGAAATCCACAAGGTGCAAATTTCGTCAGTGAAAAATGCGAATACGCACAACGAAAGCGGAGGCGGTACAAAGGAAACCAAAGAAATGAAACAAATCGAGAGCTACATTTTCTTTTCTTTTTTTTCACGTATAAATAAATGCACTTTTCCGTCTCACTTACTGGCTCCACTCTAATGATGTCGTCACAAAAGGAAAAAGAAAGAAAACATACAGAGAACACACAGAAATAATGTAGAGAAATTTTAATTATGATGTGCGTATGTTTAGACAACTGGAATTTAATCAGCCTTAATAGAAGTCTGGCGTCTCAGCTGTAGATAATAAATTTTGCCAGTGATGTACCACTGTTTTAACGTGCATCACCATAGCCTCGTCTATACTCACAAAGTCTGGCAGTTCGACGACAAGCCATAGAGTGCCCGGTCGAAGATTTAGTGCGCGAGGATCTGGTAGCAGAGAGCATTTGCTGGGGAACCTGGTATTCAGGGCACAACGTTTGCAGCGGCGAGGACCCGAAACATGGTTTTCAAACCCGACAAGAAAAGAAGCAGTAGCGCGAGGAACGCGAGGAGCACGAGCGGACATTCCATCGCTCGGAAGAAGTGTGTTTCGGCGTCTCGCCGCAGCGGGGCGCCCGTTACATGCCTCTCCTCTCATCCGTTGTCTGCCGCTCTACCTTTTCACTTTTGGGCCGCCGCGTCTCGTGGCGATCTGCCAGGCTTTGTCAGTATAGAAGAGGCTATGGCATCACGCAGTGATAGTACACGACCGCACGCCGGTACAATGCTCATCCAGATCGAAACGGGCAAGGATGGGGATTTAAACCATGTTCCCTGGTTTCTACAGCGCAAGCTTTTTGTTTGAAAAAAACAAAATTTACAATGTTCGCAAAATAAAATGACATAAACGCTGCGCGAACGTAGCGACCGCTGCGAACGTGGCTGCAGCCTAAAGCCGGAGTCACACTGCTTAAACATCACACAAAATACAGTCCGCATACAGATTCGAACGCGAGTGAACGTGAGAATGCCGCCTGGCAATGAGTTCAAGGAGAAACTTGGCACGCGGCATTCGAACCACGGATATTGCGGTGACTCGTGTTTGCAGACTGTCTTTTGTATGATGTATGAGCAGTGTGACCCCGGCTTAAAAAGCACTGAAGTCAAAATCATTTTCTTTAGAAGTGCCTCGATTGAAGACCACGTATGTCATAAAAAGCACGTTAATGCGAGAAAACAAATATCTGCGATATCGTTAAGTCGCGAGACTCATACCGAGTATCGTGACGTGCTTGCATTTGGTGCTCAGTTTGGGACGATGTTCAAAATTCCTAGATCGCTCCTCACTCAAACTCAGTCTCACGACGTAAACAATGCGGTCCTTTTTTACATTTTTAGGGGGGGGGGGGGGTGGTGCATTACGAAATACGTCAGCAATCTTAAAACATCGTTATATTTATTTATTTTTTTGGGGGGGGGGGGCAAGGGTCTTTAGTAGCGATTCAGGAATATGCTACTATTTCGGGAAGAGGAGCCAAAATATCACAATGGCTCGTAACTCATAATTAGTCTCGCGACATAAACATTACATAAAACCTGTTGTTTTTTTTTTCTGGGGGGCGGGGCTTTTTGTTTGATACTTGTTCGACGCAGCACGTGAAAAATTAAGACAAGCGTGTTGTTCCAAAAACGAGGGCTGTCCCTGGAACCGGTCGATTTTCTTTCACGCCGTCGCTTCTTGTTACAGCTTTGTTTGCCAACGGTGACTCGCGGAAGAAACAGCGAGGCCACTCCGCCCGAGTAGAGCTCGGCAAACACGCGATAAGACAGACGGAAGCATAAAATAAACAAAGGGGAAGAAAAAACATTGCGGGTTCGCTCTTGGCTTATTTAACGAAGGGGAACCTCGCTCATTTCGTCGAAGCAAACAAGGCGGGCCAACAGCAACAACGGGTTGTTTTATTCAGAACCCTCGGGACTCACCTGTGCAGGTGCTGTTTACGCGCACGCGCTACACCTGCCATAACGTTCTGTCCCCTACACGAGAACGCGTGAATGCGCGACCGTTGAAGAGACAGACCGTCGACACGTAGTGGCCTCTCGCTGTGTGTGTGTGTGTGTTGCGCGTGTTGTGTGTGTGTGTGTGTGTGTGTGCACGTGAACGCACCCGTACGTGTACCATGTCTGTGTGCACATGCGTGAGTGACCGTGCGTGCGTATGTCTGTGTTCTCTGTCCGTCTGTCTGTATGTCGTCTTCCTCCTCTCTGTTGCCAGTATGTCGCTGTCTACGCCCTCCCGCCTTCCTGATTGTCTGTGCGTGTGTATATATGTGCGTGTCAGTGTGTATGTGTGAATGAGTGTGTATCTATGGCTGTGTATTTGTGTGTTAGTGTGTATGTACGTAAGTGTGTATGTAAGGGTGTGTATTTGATATTAGTGTGTATGTATGGGTGTGTATTTGTGTGTGTGTGTTTTGTCTACGCATGTTTGTATGTGTGCGTGTTTGGGTATGTGCAGACATTTGCACGTTACCCCGAAAAAAGTAACTAAGCACCGTCACCCGTTACTAGCTCAAAATGTCACTAAATACGTTACTCGTTACCAATTCTCAAAAGGAACGCGTTACTGTACTTTAAAAGTAATTAGTTAGTCGTCTCGTTACTTTGACAGCCAAATGCGCAACTGCTTTTGCTTTCGCGGTTTATTCTTTTCTTTTCAGTAGTCGTTGCACCTAAGAAGTAGCGGCATCTCGGTAAGTTTCCACCGGGTATGTTTCACGGCTTCCTTGAGAATACATCTTCGGCGACGCTGAAGAGTCGTTCTGTACTGACGCGCTCGAAGGAACGGCACTGTTGTGCTTCAGCAAGAGCTGGTGGAATCTGGGATTCCACCTCTCTCTTTTGTTCTCTCTGCTTCTAAAGATCCGAGTTGACAATGGGATCTGTGCCTTCCCGTGTTGGCAACCTGCGGTTTTAAACTCGGCCTGTACACGATTCTAGAAAAGTTTAATCAGCGTATACCTTATTGTGTTCACTTGGTGAAGGACATTTCCAACTGTAGAGCTCCACTGACATGTTCAGCGATAAATGTTGCCATACTGTCATACTGTTCAGTTGTTTTTCGGGTTGCCCATCTGCCTTTGCCGCAATAAACGCATACAAAACGAGGCTGTTTAAACGGTGTTGTACACGTTACTCTTCAAAAGTAACGAAATACCGTTACTCGTTACTTGGCCTTAAAAGTAACCAAGTGCCTTACTCAATCCCTTTCTAAAAAAGTAACGTGAACGCGTTACCATAAAAAGTAACTAGATAGAAGTAACTTGTTACTAGTAACGCGTCACGTACATGTTTGTGTATGTGTGTGTTTTGAGTGTAGGTGCGTACGCGCTCGCGCGCACGCACATGCACTTTATGTTTATGTCAATGTCTCTGTGTGTCTCTTCTCCTGTCCGTGCGCATTAGGGGCCGCATGTTCGTGCGCGCGTGTCTGTGTGTGCGCATCTGTTAGGCTGTGCTTGTTCTGCCTGCATGTCACTATCTCTCCGTCTTTGTCTGTGTGCATATTTTCATCTCTCCGCATCTTTGATGGCACATCCTGAAATTGGGAAGCGATCCCAGACTCACTGGTCCAATTACGTTTAAGATCAACTTTATAAAAAATTATATCTCTATTTAAGTGCCCATTCGTAAAGGTTCTTACTATTTCGGCAGAGCACGTCGAACAAAACAAAGTAAAAGATCAAGAAAAAAAACGGTCCTTTTATGTGTCACGTGCTTGAGCAAGGAATCGGACTAGCGTACTAAAGATTGCTTGGTCCTTCGAAAATCGGACTATCGGGACCGCGTGGGAGTTTCATTTCAAACACACGCAGCAGCTGGCTGACACGTGCGCAGTCGAAGGTCGCCGGAGGCCTTTACGTAACGCATTCGTCGCATTGCTTACATCCGCGTTTCCATTTCAGTCAACGGCAAATTGGTGAACCCCCTATTTCGCAGTTCTCGCTACCGGTCTGAACATTCTTCTAGTCTTTCTATCTGCCTACCTCCATCTCTTTCCTCCTTCCTTTTTCTATCTTGTCTTCTTTCTTCAGTTGCCTTTTTCTTTCCTCTCTCTCCTCGCTTTTTCCTTTTCCCACTTCCTTTTCTCTGTCTCTTCCTCTCTCTCTCTCTCTCTCTACCATCTAGTATTTTAATAAAACGAGCTGCGTACTGACACTATGTGTTCACCTGATACGGTGTACCCCTACAATGTCCTGCTCTTTCAATTGAGGTGAGACAAAAAAAAGGTAAAAGAAACAGAGAGTTGCCTGACTTCCTCCGTTCACCGAACTTTGCAAGCACGTCACACTAAATATTACAAACACATTTATAAAGCTAAATTAGCCTAAAGTTACGCATGCGTACGCATTGTTTGGAAGTGCATAACGTAACTTTGATCATTAACCGTATTTCGCATCCAACAAAAAACAATTCACCGCATCCTCAAAATTAAACGAAAATATTAATAAACGGTGTCAGATGACAAGGCAAAAAGATATCTAACTAATACTGTACAACGCGCTAAGGAGTTATCATCACCTCTGCTTCGCCGTATTAACGTATTTCACTCGCATCGAAAGTTGCATGTCTATAGCCTTGTAGTGGAGATGTCCGGTACATAAAACTATTTATTATACTTGACTACACATGGTACAGCAATACATGAGCGCGTTGGCCCCGGTGCGGGCGCGTATCTCTGATTCCGAAAGTGTGGCGAAACCGAAACTAGACATGCGATGTCCACAGCCTAAGGCGGCTTTGCATGCCAGCGTATGCTATGACCGGCGATAATTTAGGCTATGATACAAGGCAATCGGCCGTAAGTCGAAATCAGATAATGACGTGCCCCACGACTTTAGTCCTGTTCTGTACACGTTCGCCTCTGTGCTACACTCTAAAATTAACGCGGATAATTATAACAGTCACCTTACCTAGCTACTGACGTAGTCGGAGCTGTAACGGAGTCGGTTTCGAAGTAGTTATTAAAATATAGCTTTATCGAGTAATCGAGCAGTCTCATACAACACTTTCTTTTGGGCTGGAAGAAAATGCCATCTTAGGCCTACTGAAACATACCGTATGCACCTATATGACCCACATCTCAAAACACCATATGAGAAGAAACGTGATGTAAGCAAAAATGTGAAAAATGTTCAGTTTTATAGGTGTATTTTTGAAATTTTAATTGGTTTAAGAGAATCTTTCATATCTTATACAGCGTATTATACACACAAAATACAAAACTATTGTCCACTGCTACGTGCCACATTTATTCGTTTAAATTATCTCAATTTCGCAAAAGACAATAAACAAGTGGAAGAAAAGAATGCCTCTGAAGTTTCATCTGATAGGAAAAAGTATCGTAGACGACTAAGGTCAAACATCAGCTGAGACGCGCGTTTTGCATTAAATACAATGCGTACAACATGTCACGCGGATATTTTGTGTGGAATTATTAAATATGGGTCATATGAGTAGTATATTTGATTGTCTTATCAAAAAAGGAACCAATCATCTTGACTTCGTAAGAAGTACAACACTGGATTATTTCTGTAGTCACGGACAATGTGAGAAAGGCAGGGAGGAGCTTCGGTTGTCCTGCCTCTAGCGCGAGTTTCCTGCCTTCGACAATGCTTCGCCGTCATGTGCACCTCGAGCGCGGCACGCAGCTCAAGCACAGCGGAAGGCATAGAGCGCGTGCTGGAAGTCGGGCGTTCGAAAGACACGCTCTGCCGTTCTCACAATGTCGGTAACCATAGTTACATCGGGTGATACGCACGAACCAACACGTTAAGGTCCTACCAAAGCACCGAGGCGGCGTGTCCTAGGACATCACATCTCGGCTCGTCGCATCGCCCTGCCGGAAACTTATTAACGTCCGCTCCGCTTCCCAGTGCTCGCACTCGCGAAGCCGGCGGCAAAGACCGCAACAAACGTAGTTTAGCACCATAACACAGAGGCTGCGGGAAAGCATTATCAACTTAGGTCGGGTCGGCACGCTTGCGGTTCCCCGCGCTTTTCTTTAATGTATGTTTTTGTTCTTCTTGGTCTTGAATTGCCGCCCAGAGATGGCGACACTATCGCGGAAGAAGGAGACCGCCGGGCCAACAGCCCGTGAAGATAAGTCGTTAGCCGTCCCTGTTTCTTTTACGACCGAAAGGAAAGGAAGCGAAGCCGCCGAAAGCAAGTCTCCTGCAGAGCTGGCTGCTCCGCCAGTAGAGTCTTTGCGAGGGGAAGCCGACCTTCCGCTTCGAAGGGGAGCCGCAAAGCCACCAACATCGTTAGCGGGTTTGCACCCCTCTCCCAATTGCTGTCAGCAGGGATTTCTTGGCACCTCGTGCGCGGCCCATTATATTAGCATCAAGCGTTTTTTTTGTTTTATTAGTTTATTTACACAAGCCTATGTAACCAGCTAATTATGCGTAATTTGTGGGTCCTTTTTAAATGCAGCTTACGTCTATGTGTCAATGACAGTTTAAGAAATGCAGGACGTCGCTTATTCTGTTCGCGCTTCTTCCTTCCGTGAATTGTTTTACGGCGTTATTACTAGCTAATGCTATAATTTCACTTGCTGCGGAGCGATATTAGGCTGCCCAAAAGTCAAAACAACACGTGTTTTTTTCTTTTTAGTTTCTGTAACTATAGAAGCACTAGCGTGGCTCAAAGGAAATTGCCGTGAACTTTGCAAATGAAGTGAGCTTACGGAAAATAACTTTAAACTGCTTCCTCCTCAATTTAAATGAGTGAGGCAATTCAACTAAAAAATGGTGTCCACAAGAATAGAAATGGTGTCACAAATACTTACGGGATAACACGATCAAAACGTGACAAAAAAAAGAGTTGAAAAGATATTAGCGTTACGTGTGCCTACTGTTCCAAAAAGCTTGAGATTGCTATCAATTAGGTTGGGTGCTGTCAAAAAAGAAAAAAAAGCCGCGCAAACTATTTTTTTTTACGGACACCAGTTAGAATATGACCTTTAGTACCTTGTTTATAGATCGTTTTAATAGTTATATATATATATATATATATATATATATATATATATATATATATATATATATATATATATATATATATATATAGCAAATGCAACGCCACCCTGCGCTTCTTTTTGCGTGTTTGGTTTAGCCAGTCAGCGCAAAAACCAGAAACAAAACGAGTGTCGTGAAGATGCATTTTTGGCGCGGCTTGATTGGGTCCATCGGATTTGGCTTCGGCTGCCGTCGGATTAAATGTGAAACGGATTATAATGTATGTCGTATAGTACGAACTAAAGCACAACTGCGTTAGGTACGTAAGGCTGAACCACTTTTAACAAAACCGTACCAGTAAACAAAAATTTTTTTTGTGCAATTACAGTATTTTAAGTATCTATACTGTCAACGACAGAAACAAAAATGTTATGCGGAGAGCAAGTCATCTGCTTCTTTCTCAGCAGTTGCTATGACATCAGAGCGACGCCGAGTTCTGATTGGCTTTGATTGAAAGGATAGTGGGTAGACCTCAATGCTAGATGCCATGACGTCTACCCACTATCCTTCAATCAGAGCCAATCAGAGCTCGGCGTCTTTCTGACGTCAACGCAACTCCTGAGCAAGAAGCAGACGAACTCGCTCTCCGCATAGTGGGCGGCAACATAAACAAAATAGAGCTCCGCGAATCGTTCTTCAACCTACGTATCGTCCAAGTCCGTACTTTCGTTGACTGTGCTGCAATAACAAAGTCATCACGACTGGGAACTCCCCAGGTTTTTTTAATTTGTCGGTTAGGATAGCTCGTTTAAAACACTCCTATGATTTAGGGTGATTTAGGGAAGAAAAAATAATAAATTGTGTGCGTCAAAAAAAATACGCATATAAAAAAATTATAACGGCTAAACCGGCATTGCGTAGAACGCACGGAAACCTTAAACGAGGCTCAGACGCGCACGCGAGCTCGAGATATTCTTATTTATGCCACACAGATACGACGACCGACCCCTCTCGGTCGCTCCGGGACCATAAAGTTTCACAACGCAGCGCGCCTCATTTCACGCAAGGCCACTCGCGAGCGCGAACTGAAATCCCCAGCGAAGTACCGAAGGAGATTCCGAGACGGCTTAACGAACGAGCTTGCGCAAGTCGAATCAGGTGCCGCAACGAAAATTATAACGCTCACGTAGCCCCCCCCCTCCCCCACATTATGTATGGACATCATGACGCGCGTTATGGAGGCTCTGACGCGCGTCGGGCAACGGCCCGTCCGGCATTCGCGCGATTGGCCATCTGGCGGCGCTATTAAGCGCCGAAATGCTTTGGCGGCGCCCCCTTATCACGTTGCCCCCGAATTATCTCCCCTCATTGCGAAACGTTGGTGTCCTTATAGCATCCCTCAATAGTAAAGCTCCAATTTTTTCGAAAGCTTTAAAAAAAACGCGTAACTTATTTTAAGCCCTGCTGAGCTCGTCACGACCTAGATTTGCCTCGCTGTGACGTCACGAGTTGTAGTCCCGGCTACGCATCATCAGTTGCGGACACAAGTTCGACTCTGTATGTAAAAAGCACGAAGGAGCTAGCAGCAACGCCGCCAAAGATGACGCTTTCGCGTTGTTCTTATTTCCCGTCGATGAAAGCAAAATTAATCTAAATAAGTACGGCATAGCGAGCGTTTGACCAATGACGAATGCCGACCACGGCAATGCTTTTTGTCGTGCACGTAGCCAATAATGCTCGTCCGCATCGTAAGCGTGACGCTTTGTCAAATGGTAAGTGAAGCTCATGTATATTATCACCTTATTATCTCTCTTCGCTTAGGTTACGCTGCGTCGTTTTCACATATACTGTGGTCGCTACCCCGGCGACCCCGGAGTCTGTAACTAGCCCTGTCAGAAGCAATCAATAAGCTCCACTAGTCACCGACAAATTAAGAAATGTAGGGCGTGATGAGTTCTAGTTATCACTCCGCAGCCAATGATAATGCGGCATTAGCAAATAAAAAACCACGCCCTGTTTTTTTGTGCGTGTTTTTCTTATAAGCTTTTGGTGATTATACAGTTTCAAGTTTAAAGATGTGGGCAGTCCGACGGTAATCATACTGGTTTGAGAACGCAAAAAATTATCCTACGGAATAGGAATATAACGAGGCCTCGTCCGGATCACTGGAGCGCACTCCAAAAAACTCGGGAGCGTTTCATTTCCCGTACAAAGCACTTGGGAGAGCGAGTGGCCACAATTCGTGGCTGAAAATATGTTTAGACCTAAACAAAGAGAAAGCCTGCGCTGTAATTTTGAGTGTGAGATGTTACCGTTATTAGAGACGGGGTTTGAGTCGCGCGTCCTGAGGCTTCCGTGCCCTTGACGACGTCCATTCCCCGATGCGAAGGACCCAAGGGTTCAGAGGAGGTAAAAGACTTGGTACCGTAACGACGGATTTATTTACATAGTTACAAGACGGTCGTCAACATCAGAGAAAACATCGAAGCAACGCCTCGCTCCGCCGTTTTAGAACCGTTTTAGAACGCAGCTCTTAAGCGCCCGTCTGCGGGTGTAGCGGCGTCGGGGTCGGCGTCGGCGTAACCGCGCGTTGCATTATGGGAAGTTTTCCATAATGACGTCACGTGTAACGTCGCGAGGGTAAAACTTTCCCGCTAAATTTGTCAGGAAAATATTTCGCTAAATTTGGCGGGACCGTTTTCCGCTAAATGTAGCGGGGAAATTGTACCCTCCTCAAGTCACACGTGACGTCACGTGTGACGTCACCTGACATCGCGCTAAATTCCGCAGAAACGTTCCCGCTAGATTTAGCAGGGAAATTGACATCACGTGACCTCACACCAATTCAGTTTCCCCACTAAATTCAGCGGGAAAATTTTCACATAATTTTCCGCTAAGTTTAGAAGGTAAAGAGGGAATTTTCGTAGATGGTTTTCGCCGTCCCGCAACGCTCTCCGCAACCCGCTACGATACCCGGAACTCTACAGTCAAGGCTGTCGGCGCGCAGGCGCAGTAGCGACTTCTTCGTTGCGGAGGGCTTAGCGGAGGGAGAAACGCGGTCTACGAAAACTCCCTATTGTTGGTAAATTTCACGCTAAATTTAGCAGGAATATTTCACCCGCTAAATTTTCACTTAATTTAGCCGGAAATTTAGCGAAAATTTCTCGCTAAATTTGAGGGGAGCAAAAAAGGAGGAGGGGAGGGTACAAAGGGAGAGTAGGAACATACCCTTTCCTCCGTACCATCCCCCTCCTTCTCAAGAGCGGCGCTCTAATTCGGCATTACAAAGAATCGTAGACATCTTTCATGTTTTTTTCCCTCACTCCTCAGGCAGAGAACCAGGGTAGCAAAAGTGCCGCCAATGAAGAAGCAGCAAACGTACGCGCGCAGTTAGGCCACGCCTCTCCGCCTTTCCTGGGCGCACAAATACACACACACACAGACACAAACACACACGCGCGTCCCGTCGACGTAACGGACGCGTCGACAATTGTTTCTGCAAACGCACATCCCCAGACAGTCGGGTGAGTTTGTCGCGACGGTCCCTTTGTTCGGGGAATATCCTCTTATTTCCCTACCGAGGAGAAGCGTTGAGCTGTCCTCATTTCCGCTTCGTCGAAGCTCAAAGAGCATATCTCGCTGGCTGAGCCGGAAGGGATGTCATGCCTGATCTTCTTCGATGAGGTCGTCCCTGTCCCCGAAGACGATCTTGCAGCCGGACGACAAAGCCGCTCGCCCAAAGTCTCTTCGCCTACGCCCATGGGTGTCGCTAAAGACAAAGATGCTGACACTCCCCCCCGGGTGGATGACCGGACGGGTCGTTTCCGCTGACGATACGCACACTGGCGAGCTTTCTTGCAAACGCCAAGCCCGGGCGAAGGTCACCGAAGTTCTATTATCAACACCGTGCTCGGTTCTACAGAGAAAAAAATTTTTTTGTTTTGTTTTTTTACGTCCAAAGCTTTTTTCTCTTTTTGGGTCTCTTCATTAGCCGAGTTCCCTCATAAATTGCAGCGGTTAACTTTCCCAACCACTCTCTAAGACAGTATAGACACCCCTGATTTCTTAAAATGTTAGACGTTCATTTATGATTTGGACGTCATCGCCAGTTATTCTTTGCTCGGCGAAGGCACGCCATCGATTTTCGATTGTCTGACCACCTGGCAGGAGTCCACACCATTCCAATATTTACAAGTCCTCAGCCCAGCGTGCGATCTCCTCATCCCAGCACGCGCATCTTCGTCGCTTCGGAAAGCAAAAAAATCACGCGCCGTAAGCAACAACACTGAAAATGGAACCGGCCAGGAGTAGCCAGAGCCCTTTGTTGGAAAGGCCAATGTGCGGTCATTATTTATAGTTTTACCGTTCGCTATGTTGCTTGTGGTATACACTGCACAATCCAAGCAAAAAAAAAACTACAATGATTTACTGTTCAGCTTTCTTTTTTTGCGTTACGCAAGACTATAACCTAAAAAACAATGTGAGCGCCTATCGTAAAATGTGTTATCACGTTGCCCCCGACTTTTCCCCCTCATTGCGAAAGGTTTGTGTCGTTATATCGTCCCTGGATAGTAAAGCTCAACTTTTTTTCAAAAGCTTTTAAAAAGCGTGTAACTTCTTTTCAGCCGCGCTGAGCTCGAAACGACAGCCCGTTTATTCGCAAACTCCAGCCTCTTTGGAAACATAAAATCAACGGTGAACTTATCGAAATATGCCACTTAGTAATTTGTCTTTCAAAGTTTAAACCGAAACAACACTAAACCCAAGTTTCTGATCCTCCCACTATTTCGAAATAAAACGACGCTGGCCCAGAGGCAATCAGGCGCAATCTCGCGAGGTAGACGGCTTTAGGCGCGAGAAACCGCGAGACCGGAAATGACGAAGGAGCTTCCTACGCGGCAGAAAGGGTCCTCGCTCGTAAATATTTGCCGCGAACGAAAGCCAGTTGGTCGGCGTTTCGAAAAGTTTCAGTAATCTAACCACGATAAATTAAACGAATAAACTACACACACTGTACTTTATTGCGCACACTTTAACACGCGCTTTAAGTTTACTAGCGTGAGATATTTTACAGCGTGAACTAAAAGCGATATGGAGGTCATAACAGCCACAGCCTATGATAAGTCATTTTACATTCATTGACGATACGAAATATCATTCATTTTAGACGTATAGCAACTGTGCTCGAGTTAATATTGTTATCCACACTGTTGCAATTATTATCGTCGTCAACGATGTTCATGTTTCACTCACATGTCACTGCGTCAACGGCGCAACGTTTCTTTCCCACATTTTATGTGGGGTTTGTTCATAGGGACGTCAACTCCCCACGCAGCACAAGACGTCGAGATGACGTCGAAATAAGGTCCTCGACGTTGGGCGACGTCGAAGTCCTTAACAAACTTTTTATCGACGGCATTGGTACGTCCACATGAGAGGTTCCGACAACGTCAAACACGCGACGTAGTGACAACGTCATAAGCTTCACCTCGACGTCTTCAACAGCAATCGACGTCTGTTCGACGTCTTGTATGAGAAGTTCTTTGAACGTCGAGCTCGAGACGTCATAAAAATGTCCTGAGCAACACCTTGACGTCTTCGACATTAATCGACGTCGGTTCTACGTTTTCTCCGGGAAGTTCTCTGAACGTCGAGCACGAGACGTCCCAACAATGTCCTGAGCAACACCTTGACGTCATCGATATTATTCAACGTCAGTTCTACGTTTTTTCGGGAGGTTCTTCGGACGTTGAGGGCGAGACGTCCCAAGAATGTCTTAGCAACACGTTGACGTCATTGGCGATAATAGACGTCAGGTCTACGTTTTCTCCGGGAAGTTCTTATAACGTGGAGCGCGAGACGTCCCAACAAGGTCCTGTGCAACACCTTGACGTCATCGACAATGTTCGACGTCATTTTTACGTTTCCTTTGGGAGGTTATTGTAACGTTGAGCGCGAGACGTCCCAACAATCTCTGAGCAACACCTTGACGTCATTGGCAATAATAGACGTCAGTTCTACGTTTTCTCCAGGAGGTTCTTTGAACGTTGAGCGCGAGACGTCCCAGTAGTGACTGAGCGAACACCTTGATCACCCTAAACAAGCGCCTTATAGAGCCCGAGGTGCTGTCACATCACTTCTAAAATTTCTCGTCAATGTCAGCATTTTGTATACTGTGCATGCAATCCACATTTCAACCTGGCTGAGCTGCTGAAATCTCTTACAATATTATCATTCTCGTGAATGTTTTTTAGCAGGAATTGCTTAAAAAGCCGAGAATCCACAACAACAAAAAACAGGATTTAGCTCGATGTCAGCGGGGCTGCTAACAGCATTTTTAGCGTTTCTAACTTAATATCAGCGTCTTCGAAGCTGTACGAGGATGACAATAATGTAAGAGATTTCTGCACCCAAGCCAGGTTGAAGGGTGGACAGCACGCACAGTATTGAAAACGTTGTCATTGACGAGCAATCTTAAAAGTGATATGACAGGTCCTTGGGCACTATAGGACGCTTGTTTAGGGTGACTCCGAATTACACCCAAACCTGCCTAGCCATGGAAGTGGCCGAAATTACCGATTGAAGAATGACGAAAATAATCCCTGGAGAGGGGGACAAGAGGGACAAAGGACAAACACAAATCTCCAAACACAGCGAGGTGACTGGTGACTTACTCCGTTCCCATGATTCTTGGACAGCGGGCCGGGGCGCTTGGGGGATTTAGCAAATGGGCTATTCCGTCCGAATATAAATGCTTTTGCGAGCATACCTTCAAACGACGAAGCCACCAGATTCGGTTGACTCCATCGTTCCACGGTGACCCATGTCGAGACCGGTGTAAATTGACATCCCGTTCAGTCTAGACGTATGCTCGACGTTTTATGGTCGTTAAATGGGACATTATTACAACGTTGACATGACGTTATCACAGACGTGCGCTCGACATTTTATGTCGTTAAATGGGACATTATTTTATCTTTAATGACGTTTTCAATTGACATCCTGTTCAGTTTAGACGTATACTCGACGTTTTATGATCGTTAGATGGGACATTGTGTCAACGTCGATATAACGTTATCACTTGACTTCCCGTCCAATTTAGACGTGCGCTCGACGTTCTAAGGTCGTTAAGTGGGACGTTATGTCGACGTAAAATCCACCCTTTTTCCAGACATTAGCCTTTCCATATTACGTCGAAGGGACCTGACGTTCAGACTTTCGACGTTCTTTCGACATGTGGTTCCTGACGTCATCACCTTCTTTCGACGTCTTTTCAACGTGTCTGTGCTGCCTGGGTCAAGAGATGCTGAATATGTTGTTGTTTTTGACTGCAGCTAACACGTCTACTATACCAGCAGGAAAAGAACTATATATTTTTTGCTCTCTCGCCATTTACAAAAGCAATTGGAACTCATTTAAACGGCATATTTCTAGAAATTTACAAATGCAAATAGAAAAATTGGAACCCGGATGAATGGAGGTATCCACATCCGGTTAATTTTCCACAAGCTAAAATATTATTGGGCGTCTGGTTTCCCATAAACAACACGGTCGAACAACTACCGCAATGTATTAAACGCATCCAGCGGAAGATAGTCGCAAAGACTTTTCCGACTCAAAGAAAAGTTTTGTCAGCGAAAATTATCGAGCAAAAAAGGTCACGTTCCTTTTCCCCGCAAA
This sequence comes from Ixodes ricinus, assembly GCA_037355805.1. Taxonomy (NCBI): domain Eukaryota; kingdom Metazoa; phylum Arthropoda; class Arachnida; order Ixodida; family Ixodidae; genus Ixodes; species Ixodes ricinus. The sequence goes on along the minus strand of JAZHYW010007883.1, from coordinate 24,998 downwards.
GCTCTTCGGCACTAACGGAATGTCAGTAAATTAAAATCGGCGCTACTTCAATTACGCCGAAACGAAAAAAAGGAAAAAAACATCGATAAGAAAAGAAAAAAAAAGACGAATAATTCAACCTGAGAAGTCCCTTCTGAGAGGATACTCCGCACAGGAAATAAACGATAAAGAGGAATGTCGAAAATAAATTACGCAGATGACCAGGTACGTAAGAGAGCGCCCTCCTTGACATGCTTCTCTCCAAGAGGGTATTGCTCGCCTTTCCCGGGGATGATAGATCGAAGCCGGCAGAGCTCGAAACACGAGGAGACGGTTTGCATAAGGCACTCGCCTCCCCCGGCAAATAACCTAACATCAAAAGCGAACAGGACTTCCGCAGTCCGACCGAAGAAGCGGTAATCGAAGAGGACAGAACGCCCCTTCGTTTGCGCAAGACGCCGCGGAACCCCCGGTTGCCTGGGTTACGGTTTCATGCCTGGGGTAACACGGGACAGCGGGACAGATTAAGGAAGCAGGAGGAAAGGCAAAGAGAAGAGGGATAACACCACATCCTGACTGCTGAGTAGGACACTCCTGCTCTGCGAATGGAGCATCGCGAGCATTCGAGTCTTGCTCGGTTCCGGCCGGAGCCAGGCCATACGCTTCGGAGTAACGACCGCGTCCGCCATTTTTGTCCTTCAAATGATCGTTGCCGGTTACCCGATAGCTGTTGTTTTGTGTGAATGTTAGGACAGCAGCACGTTAGTCAGCCCCAAAGGGCGTCTGGTGTCTCAGACGAGACATTTAGTCGGCGCAGTAACCATGTTAGCCTGTGGATGGTTTTTTACGTGCATCGAGCAGTACTGATGACACGAACACACGACGGTACGATTCTCACCTAGATCGAAACCGGCAGGAGTGGCGAGTGGACCCAGGGTTCCTAAACCAACGAACCAAAGCCTTAACTGGAAAATTAAAAAAAAGACGGTTTTTCATTCATAAAAAAAAAAGAAATGATGAAAAGGTCGGATTGCGACGTAGCAATACGTTATCGCCCGGAAGTCCCGACACGGTTATCTCGAGCTCAGGAAGTAGCATTCAGAAATCGTAACAAACGTCAATACAGCCATTTTCAAAAGCCTGACCCAATCGACTGTCCGCCATTGCTCGATCGCGAACTCTGATCGGGTGTGTGCCACGAGTGTGACGTCAGCGTTCGGTGAAGACTCGGATCCAGTCACGCGCTTCGTGAGCCAGCAATGGCGTCCGCCAATGTTGCCAGTTGGACTTTGAAAAGCGTCTATTGCGCCGGCTCCGCACGAACCACCGAAATGACGGTTCCCACGTAAGATCAGGGAATGAAGTGCCGGCGCTCTAAGCGTAGAATATCTACTAACTGTAGCTCCTGTTACAAATAGAGCACCGCGGACTTCGGCTTCTTACTCGCTTCCGTAGCTTCCTTGGCTGCTAAATTTGCAAACGTAGTTTGTCTTGGCTTACTTTGATTTGGATTGGCTCGTCTTAAACTCGGTTTATTCTGCCCAGACATTCTAAAAAGTGTCTGGCCGTCTACTATCCCGCAAACCAAACATTAAAAAAAAATTCTAAGTCAAGCGGTTTTTGGGGTTTTGCCATTCGAGACACGAACTCTGCGAATAATTCTGATTTGTGAACCGCGTGCTCTGTGTGGAAGTAGGCGCTTAGGGCATTCTTTAAAGTATCTTTGTTTCGAGATATGATCAATTTATTTCTCGGTAATTGTGACAGACTTTGTGAGTCATTTTAGTCGCGTTGTGTGTATGTTAGGACAGCGAGGTGTCTGCTAGTCACCTAAACCCTAATGGCCGTCTTGTGACTTCACTGTGGCGAAAACCTTGTGCCTGTGCGGTACCAACGCTAGCACTGGGTCTTTTCACGAGCATGACGTCGTAACCCACTAACACACATGCCGGTACGATGCCCTTCCAGATTTGAAACGTGCAGAACACGCGGTTGGCGTTTCAATATTAAAGGGCGGTGAACGATTATAGGATTAAAGAATTTTCATATTGTCATTTTTACGTTGTTTATCGTGTCCCGGAGGATAGAAAAACACTTCTTTATTAAAAATGTCACGATTCCGCTGCATAATCGCAAAGCAAAAGTCGAGCTTTTTCCCCCACCTGCAGCCCCAAGTGGCAGCCGAAGGAACTACGGCGAAAAGAGATTACGTGACCTCGCTCGGCTCTAAGCTGCAGCGTAACGCCCGCTAATGTCGGCGTGAGAGAGGGAGAGGAAGTCAGTCCTCCGGAGATGGCGACTAACGGGAGTTTTCGCTAGCACGGCACTCCGAATGATGTCACGGGGAGTGCGACCAGGTGTAGCCCCGAAGTACCGGGAGTGGAGTGGAGGTGCCCGAAATGCCAATCTTTATCTTTTTTTTACGCAACAACTAGGACACGCAGGCGAAATCGGTTTTCGGTTCTTTACTTCAGAAGTGTCAGAGGGCAACTTCCACAACCTTGACCGAAGTCCGGAAATCGTTGCACTTCCCCTTTAACGAACATTGTCGCTGGCTTCCTCTGAAAATAAGAACGAGAAACAAGCTTCGCAGACAGGGGCAGCATATATGTTGGAAGCGCACTGAACAGCTGCGCAGCTTGTTAGAGAAGCCGCCAGTAGGCGTTCTCGGACGCGCCTGCGGCGGCGCACAGACGCTATACGCCATCGGAACCAATCAAATACCACGTGAGTGTCATGTGACCTTGGGTCCCGAGGGGTCGGGAGCGACGACCGAGACGGGTACTCACGCATCAGTTCATAGCGCCGGATTGTCCGGAAACGTTCCCAGTATTAGCTGCGGTCCATCATAAGAGGAAGCGGCGTATGGCGATAACGCTATAGAGGAAGAGGAGAGATCTAGTCTTTTATGTGTATTATTGTCGCAACGCCGCCTCCGCGGAGATTGTACCGATCTCCCGACTGTTTGTTACTCACCGCTTTATCCCGCGTTAGCTTACAAGCGTGATTTGTTTCCCGCCAACAAAAGAACGAAAAAAAAAAACGCGCGAGACGAGGAACCGTACCTGCAGGACAAAAGGACTACCAGACTAGTGCGAACGAAAATTGGCTCCAAGTGCTTTTGTTCCCACGTCCACACCCCTACCTTCTTTTCTTCCGTTTTCCTTTTCTTTTCTTTTCTGCTTTTTTTTTCATTCTTTTCGTCTCTTCATGCTCCTTCTCATCCACTTTTTCCTTACTGTTCTTGGAATGCGACTTCCTTTATTAGTTACTTTTTTCGTCCCTTCGGATCGCGGCCTTCCACATTTCATCTCTCTTACATTCTTTCAATCTTCGCATTCTTTAAATGCGAAACTATTTCCGGATCATTTCGAAATGGCGCGATGAAACCAAGCAAGATAATGGGGATTATACCCCACGTTTCGTTGAATATGATTACCAGTCTCCTGGTCAACGCCTATAAATTTAGGATAAAAAAAATCTATTCGAAAAGCCGAGCAATATAAAAGAAATACTTTCGTGAATATCTATTATGGCTCGTAGAAATAAACTAACCATTTCACTTAAACTGGATAGGCACTATCAAAACCACTACATATGTTGGGCTTAGAAAGGTTTATCGAATCTCCCGCGCTTTATCCACCTGCAAAGTAAATCCTGATTTTCGAAAGAAAAATATTGGCCCGCGTTTTCCAAAACACCCAGCAAAAGAGACGGTGGAAGCTGTCACACCGACAGCTACGACATCTTTTGGGACCCTGATGTATCGTTATGTATTTTGCACTTGTGTAACTCGCACCTTGCGTGGTGGAGCCATCGCCAATGTCTGCTCGGAGAGTACGCACTCATCTGTAACTAAAAAAAAACTATCTAGATAGACGTCACGAGTATCACTTAGAGCAGTCACATATGCGATATCATGACCTCAAGCACGACATCGCGGAGCCATGTTACATCATGACACGAAACCGTCACGTGATGTGACATCGTGTCGCCGCTTTACACAGAGGCGTCACTTCCACGGCGTGATGCCACGTGGTATCATGCCGTCAACCGACGTCATGACGTCGAGTGACTTTGCGGCGTCACGGTGCAGCGTAACGTCATGATGTCGTGTGATGATATCAGCAATGACGCTCTACGTCATTATTTTGAGCGAGCGCAAGGAGTGCATAACCCCTATCGCTCTAAGAAAATGGCGTTTCGCTCGCTGTTGCTCGCAATATGCAAATGATCCATTTCCACGCGTGCAGAATGTAACTCTGGGGATAGCTCGTTCCAGGCGCAGCAAAGCAAGGGTTCCGCGAAAGGCGCTTTTTCGGGAACGCCGTTTCCCCGCAACGCCGGGTTATATATTTTTTCTTTCATTCGCGTTCGTTTAGGCCAGCTGTTGCCGAGATAAAAGTGACGATGCGAAATTGCTCTCCCCAAAGAGTTTTCCAGACGCGCGGATTCATCCCAGGAGAGCTCCGAAAACGGCATCGGTTGCCGGCAGGAACAAGCGTCAAGAAACAAAAATAATTCCAGACATACACGGAAACTAAAGATGAGGAACAGCGGAAGGGCATACGGCGATGCTAACGAAACTCAGAACAAACAAAACTTGGCAACAAAAAAGGAATACACAACGATCCAGCCAGACAAAAAAAGAAACAGTCCGCTGAACCATGGAAACGAACCAGAGACATGCAATTCGAAATCATTCAGGGCAGCAGCTTGCTCTGAATCTGCGCCGGCGTTGTTTTCCTTCCGCGTAATTGATTTTTTTTTTTTCTCTTCCAGACCAAGCAGGCGAACGTCGTGAACGACATCGTTTTTTTGCTCCCTCGTATAAACGCGGCCGTTTTTATCGATCGCCACGGCTCTATTAGCCTCGCCCCGCCGCATAGATAACGTGCGACGACCAGTATCCCCTCTGCGCGCTGTTATCTTTGTCCGGAAGCAAAACCCGTCCCGCTCATGCGCAGTGGTCGGGCAACTTATGCGCAATATCACGCACAGCCCACACGTCGACAGCATAGTGACTCGGCTTTTCTTTTTTTTTTTCGCCCGCGGTAAGCGCCGGAAAAAGCGTACACGACGAACAAGTGCTCCAAAATGCGCCTTCGACGCATTGAAAACGCAAGCGGGAGGAGTGAGGCAAGGGGGGGAGGGCGCTGAAAGCACATGGGCTCAGTAAGGGTAAGCAAATGCACAAGGTGCGTAAAAACAGACGAATTTGCGCGCCGTATCCAAAGGGGAGAAAACCACCAACCATATCACGTTCCAATCCTACTCTGTAGTCGTTTAAGCTCAAGTCCAGAGGCAGTCGACGTCACGAGCCGATGGGACCATCATTGGTGAACCAATCATCAACAAAAAAGGCGTATAGTGACTTGTGCTTTTGAAGCTGTTTGATTGGTCCTGTTGAACCCGTAGCGTCGGCCGCGCCTGGACTTGAGCTGAAACGAAGTATAGTCACCGACATCTTAAGAATTCACGACGTGGCGAGTCCTCGCACTGGCCTCCAGTTGGTGACGTCACAAGTTCAAGCAGTACGGCCTTCTTTACCTGGGAGGTGTTGACTGCGCGAGAATGCGCACGCAAATGTTTCAAAGAACGCGAGCGCGCGTCTTTAGAAAACGCTTCCGATGCGTCGGTATTCGTGAAATAGCAAGGCAGTGGTCACACAGCGGTATCACACATTATACGAAAGTACAGTCTGCAAACACTGAGTGAAATGCCTTTTTTTTTTTAATGACACTCCTGTCACGTTGGTTGTACAAAAAATACACCATCTTCCCGAGTGGAACCATGGGGTGATGCGGAGCATCGCGGATCGTAATTAATTTATTCCCTTCTTGACTGATTTCTTTGGCCGGCCGGATTTGGGCTGCGGCGCACGCGAGCGCCGAGAAACGCTAGCAGACGACAGCCGCAGAGCGTGGGGAAAGCCCACCCCACTGGAAAGCTCTGGCGTGGCGCTGCGACCCGTGCGCCCAAAACTATCCTCCTTTCACTCCTCCGGGGGAACGCGCGCAGCGCGCTCAGCCGCTATAGACAGGAGAGGAGACTAGAGGAGGAGAGCTGCGCATGCGCGCGCGGTGTGAGTGCAAGCGAACGCACGCGAAGTGCACGCAGCTGGTAGAGAGAGAGAGCGGAGAGAGCAACGCGCAGCTGTTGGAGAGAGGGAAGGAGGAGAGCTGAGCATGCGTGGTGCGAGTGCGACTACGACGCCAACGCCGCGGGACATAGACCTGAGCAAGAGATGCTCCGCATCTAAAAAATGCTTTCACGTAGTTTCGAAAGATACGAATGCATAGGGCACACTTCGAACATCCTTGAGGTGTACCCGCAGATGATTCTGACGTCGTGCCTACAGCAAGATCTTTTCAGCCCGCAGTAGTGTCACTACCTTTGATGTTACCGCACTCAACGTAAGTTCTACATTCGCAAGAAATCCGCTTCGATTTGTCTTTGTTGTCCCTGATGACGTGGCTAAGGAATACTGCGACGCGGAATTCTATACTTAAAGGACCTCCTGCCTAGGAGTCTTCACTTTTCTAATCGCTTAAGTAACACCCACTCCTGTTCAACTACGTCTATTACCTATTTCGTGCTTCAAGATACACATGCATCCTGCACCACGTTTAACCGCTCTTGGTTTTCATAAAACACGGGACTGTGTGTTCTGTCGGGCTTCTGCTGCAGAAAAACGTCTAAATGAGACAACAATTAATTGCTCGTCATTTACGAGTGCTATATTTTTCCGATTAAATTCCGATTAACGAAAAGACGTAAAGTACGACTTTTTTTTACATCATTTTCCGTCGTTGCAAAACGATACCCGTCTTGCTCGTTATCCCTAGCCCAATGTTGCTCTCTCTCCCTCCCTTCCGGCGTCCCCGGCGTCTTCTTGGCACGTCGGGCAGGGTCCATACCCAGTACGCCGCCGCTTATCTTCAACTATCCACTCTTCCGTTCGCCCCATCTTCTTGCGAGGCATTGCGAAGACAGCCGGCACATTCAGTGAGCGCATCGTTCTACGACGCGCACATGCGCGCGGTGAGGGGGAAAGAACGGAACGTCCATCCCAGCCTCCCGCGCATGCGTTTTGACACGACGACCAAAAGCTTTCAAAGACGATAAATAAAAAAAAATATGCTATCGCGTTTAGAAAGAAAAACATCCGTTTTCGCTAGAACGATTCAGTGAAAACCTTTTTTATTTATCTTCTAACAGGTGCTCGCCTACTGCTCCGATTCACTCGTTTTATTTACCCTATTTTCACCACGCCACCAATAAACACCCGGAGGAAAAAAAAATCGATTGACATATGGGTGTTTTTTTTTTTGTCTATCGAACAAAAACTAGAACAAATAAATAAGGTACCCGCAGAAGCAACATCAGCTGTGGGTATCGATCGCTACCAGTGTGCAAACACAGCCCAGTTCCCCAGTTCACCCAAAGGCGTTAAAGGAAATCGTTTTAAAAAAGGGACGCTCGGCGTACCTTGGATGTTTTTGGAAGCGAGCGAGCGTGCTAGCCTGCTCGTGTAGAAACGAGAACCAAAACATTCGCCGCTTCCGCCTGAATTCAGGTCTCGTCAAACTCTGACGACTATTCTCTCATTTTTTTTATTATTTCTTCCACTTTCTGTTTTGTTGTTGTTGTCAACAGTGGCGTGTTGCCGTAGCGCTGCCAAAAGCTTAGTTATATTTTGATTCGCACCAACTGTATACAGGGGGAAAAAAAAGCTTTCCGGGCATTTACTTGCGCCTCGCCGCTTGGTTATCAAGAATGCCCAGATGGTCCAAGAAAATGTCGAAGCCGGGAAAAAAAATCCTGAGCCATTCCACTTTGTGAAGGTGGATGACCAACGAAGCTGTTTACCACAAGACACAGAATTTTGAACAAAGGCACGAACTATCGCCGCCCCGAGGAGCCGGAGGAAACTAGACACGAGCGACGGGACCGCCATCCCGGGAGAGCGGAAGGAAAAGGAAACTATAGTGTGTTACAGGCTAAGAAGGTAGGGCGAGGGAAAGAAATCTAGGAGAGGAGGAAGCGGACGCAACGCTGGCCAGGAGCTGGGGCCTCCTCCCCTCGCCAGCGTTGCATCCACTTCCTCCTCTCCCACCTTTCCTTTCCCTCGCCCTACCTTTTTGTAGGTCAAGCGCGTGGAACGACAACAAAGAGAGGGCGGTGCGAGCGTCTACATGGCCGGCGCGGGTCGCACAGCGGCAAATCTTTGAGAAACCTTTATTATCCACCTGAGAGTCTACTGATCTTGAAAATGGTGACTATCGATAACTAATATAGTGAAAATACATATCCAAGTGATGAGACGTATAAGCTTTTGCATAGAATGAAGTGATTTTGCATCAAATTCGGGGCCTTCATTTTTGTTGAGGCACACAAAAAATCCGTGGAACTTTAGCCATAAACAGCTTCGCTGTTAAAACAAAACAAAACGTTTTACCATAAAAAGAATGAAAGAGGTTTACGATTCTCTGTAATTCCGAACTAGAGCGCAGCTCTTGAGGAGGAGGGGAGGGGGGAGGGTATGCCAATGTAATGTCGCGAGGGTGACGTCACTCGTGATTCTTGTGACCATCGTGACGTCACTCGTGACCCTCGTAATGTCGCACGTAACGTCACTGTGACGTCATTATGGGAAAGGTCCCATAATGCAACGTCGGGGTCACACTGATCATACATATGACAAAAGACAGTCTGCAAACATAAGTCACCGTAATATCCGTGGTTCGAATGCCGCGTGCCGAGTTTCCTCCTTTAACCCATTGTTATGCGGCATTCGAAGCACGGATCTCGCGGTGACTCGCATTCGAATGTGTATTCAGACTGTCCTTTGCATGATGCATAGCAGTGTGACCTCTGACTTTAAAAAGCAGCTGAACATAGCTCCTGAAACAAATGAGTTAGAGTGAGAATCTGCCACGTATTTTTGTCCTGTGAATTTGAATACGCGCAAGCACTTGACCTGGAACCACGGTGGAAGAAATACATTTAGGTGGTGACTCTGGCCGCTCTTCCCGCGTGGAGCGAGCGACCAGATCATGTTCGGAGCCAGCATCGAACCAGGAGTATACTCTGTTGCACCTTATGATGTACCGCAGAAAGGCTACAAGCGCGAGCTCTTGCTCTGGGGCACATCTCGGCGGCACAAGCTCTCGTGACTTAAGAGCGGCTGCCAACGCTATGAGCTCGCGCTTCTAGCTTTCGCCGCGGTACAACATAAGGTGAAACGAAGTATAGTTAGGTTCCGCGCCGCCGCGGAGGGCGCTGAGGTGTGAGCACCGTGGGTATGAGGTCTCTCCTCGGCGGCCACGATTTCGGGGGCGTAGCTTGCTCGCCTTTTTCGCGGTGTGGTGGTGGTGTGCGGCCAGTGGCTGGCCTCATGTTTTGCTTTGGTGCTGTGTCGATCAAAGGTGCCACCATCGTGCAAGTTATGCTATAAGCATAACTTGCTGATAGCAAGTTATGCTATGGCGGATAGGAAAGACGCGCTTCGTTCCCAACTGCAATTTGGGGTACCGGAACTGTGCAGAGCGAGTGTCCCTTGCTGAAAGCTCCATCGAATGACGCTCGCCTGGAGCAGTGACGTCGTGCAATCCCGAAAGCCGATCGCAAGTTACTACCTAGGCTCCTCATCTCCTTGACCAAGTGAAGACCTAGCTTTACAGTCTAATTTCTGTGAAAGACTGGGAATGCGAAGATGTCTGGACAGAAAAGGCTGAAGAAACCAAGGCTGTGGACTGCATACTATATTATGTAACTGGGATTTTGAGTGTGAAAATGAAAAAAGCTACACGCTGCCCTGCATGCCTATCCGCTTTCAGCATCGACAAAACACTTCTGCTGAAGCAGCACTGACAAACATGAAGAACATAGGAGGCCTTATACACCCCAACAAGAACCTTTTCCAGCTACTAAAGAAATCGGAACAGTTCTTCGTGGAAAATAAAAGCCACCAGACTGTCTACTGGGACACAATCGACAGTGTTCTTGACACATGCGCAATAACGTTTCCATGCGCTGAATCACAAAGAAACAATTGCCCAGTTGCTCCACTACTACTTCAGCATGCGAATGCGACAACACTGTCAGCATATTACCATGAATATGAGCGAACAAGCTCAAGAAAAGAAAAAATCAGCAAAGCAGCGCTCGTCTTAGTTTAAGAGCATGGGCGAGAAACGCAGGATGTAGGAGATGGCGTTCTTGGTAGTATGCAGTGAATTCAGCTTTTATGTACATTTTAAAGCAAAAATATTTGTCAGGTATTTTTACAGATTAAAAGTGATTTATGTCCTATAACTGCTACTATTGTTTGACTTTCAGTCACTGTGTCATCATGTCAGTCAGTATGCCATGATACTGTCATCATTTCAGTCACTCTGTCATCATAAATATAATTTTTTTCTGCTCACAAGGTTTGTATGTTCCACAGTACAAGTTGACATTGTATGTATAAACCATTTGTAGTGCTATAACCTTTATGCGCCTGTAAACAATTATTTTGGCCCCACTATGTAACATTATTAGAATTTATTTTTTTCAATAAGAAGGCAGGAGCAGGGTGGAAAATATCACCCGAGCTCCTATAAAGCCACGCAATGTGTGTAAACAATTTACGGAACTGTTACCAAACATGCTGTTTGACAAAACATGTGAGCACGACCCAGCTGTTTACTCTAAATCATTGAAAGCCCAGTAGATCATGCCAGGAAGTTTTATATTTATACGAGTATTTTTGTCACGCTAAGTCATCATCGGAATGTCTCGTTAGAAAACAGGAACCGCACAGGGGAAAAGGCAATCAGTGCCAATGCGCCAACATAAATCCATCATTTCCCTACACAGTACACAGGGACCGAGTAAAGAATGCATAATTTCCTTCGCAAGCCCTCTATACAAGCCTTCACATGCCCCTTTATAACTTGGACGCCATCTATCCCCGTGCGCGTGAAGCGCGCTCGCGCGCCGAACATAATGTGGTCGCCGCGTGAGACAGAGAGTCATCACCTGAATGTATTTCTTTACCGTGACCTGAACTTATCAATAGACGCGAGAAAAGCCGAAACAACAGCAAGGGCAACGCCGGTGTTTAACAAATAAGAGCGCGTTCCTCATATTTCTGACGTGCAGTTATCTCGAGAGGGCAATTGTGTAGAACTTTTGATTAACCTTGATTGTACGAAAGCCACCGGATATAAGAGAATCTCAAATGCGTTTCTGCGACGATATGCTGAGTCACGGCCGCGCTATATTATTATTCTTTTCGAAAACTCTTTGACTTCCGATTTATTACTGGAAGACTGGTAAAGTAATACCCGTGTTGAAGTCCGGTAAAGCGTCTTCCGTGAACAATTATAGGTCCATTTCACTAACATCCACATCCGGGAAACTTCCTAGAACATATATCATCGAGTCATATACATTCATTCTATAGAAATCATAATTTACCGAACAGCTCTCAGCACGGATTTCGTCAAGAGTTGTCGACCGTTACTCAACTGTGGAAGTCACGCACAATTTCTCTGAGATCTTAAATGGTAAAGGCCAGGTTGGCGTTACTTTTCAGAACTTAAAAAATACATTCAATAAGGTTAACCGGAGATGTGTTCTACTTAAAATAAAGCTTATACTAAAAACACCCGGCCTAATCACGTGGATAGAAATGTTCCTGTACGAAAAAAGACAATTTGTAGAAATTAAGGGCAAACACTCGGACATGTGCGACGTCAAATCAGATGTAACCCAAGGCACGGTATTCGGACCGCTATTTGTCCTACTGTTTATTAATGACGTACTCTTAAATCAATGTGTCAAAGCAAGGCACTTCGCCGATGACTGCATTTTGTATACCGGAGTTAAAAATCCCGCTGATAAATTAAATGTATACACATTTTAGCTCACATTGGACAGTGGTGCAATATATGGTAAATGTCACTTAATCTCACAATATTACAATACTAAGCCCATTGAATTTTATTAGTTTTGACGGACACTCGATAGCAAGGGTTAGCAAATATAAACATCTTGGAGTAACCATCTCGCATGATCTACGTTGTGGAACGCATGTTAATAATATTGTAAGAAAAAAGCGAATTCTAAATTGTGTTACTTGTTGCGGAGTTTGAAACTAAGTTCAATTGATACAAAACTCTCGGCGTATAAAACACTCATTCGGCCACTAATGTAATAGGCATGCGAAATCTGGAACGATTAGAACCGCTCACTTGGAGTTCTATTTTTTTTTTCGAAAATTGTCGACTGAATTTTTCCGGCGTCACTCTACCCAAAAGCAAACTTACCGCTACTCAAAACGCGCAAAACAAAAGTTGATTTTTTTTATTAATATTTATGGTTATAAATGACTTCGTGGCTCCACTCAGATAAGATCGTGCATGCAAGTCCGGACGTTTTTTTGTGTTGTTTTTTTACTTTTTTTATATGTTATTCCCCAAAATGTCTAGGGAACGTAATCAATAAACATTTTGCTACAAACTAACATTTAAAAAGAAAAAAAAATGTTTGAGTGGCCAGAACGGCATTTGTGAGCCTTGAAATTTTCTTTTATGTCACGTTAGGTGGCGCCTACTACGTGAAATACAAACACAAAATGTCTGAGATATTTTGCACTTATAATAGATCATGAGAACTACTGGGTGTATGTACAGCATTGTGGAGGTCATACATTTCGCGACAAAAATGCGCAAACATTGCTCTTTAACCTTTTGTCACTAGATTTCTGAGCCGTTATATACAAAAACTGAATATCTACAAGATTACGATTTATGCCAAATACTCTTATTAAAATGTTCTTTCGAATGATATATAAATCATTGCTTTATCTCAAAGATTGGAATTTTCATGTCGCTCCAAACTTATTATATATATTATATAGCAAAGTAAAGAAATTTCAAGGGGCAATTAAAAAAAATCTTCCATTTTCTTGTAATTTATTGTGATAGTTCTCCACCGTACTCGTGTGTTTATTCATAAAAAAAATATGTTGCATCATTTTGTTTCCTTCAAAATTACAGCGCTGCAAATTGTACTTTCCACGCCGGCATTTTCGCCCAATGCCACAAACGAGATTATCTTTTGATTTCGTGTATTTTATTTATGACTCGATTTTTTTTTGTGCTGCACTCGGGTATTGGGCTCAAGTTCAATTATTATGCTAATTATAACAATACCCCCGTTGCTCGTCATTTGTATTTACATACCGAATAAGCCTGCGTTGCCCTTTAAAGTTCCCAGTTTAGGAGCTCAGCCTCCCGCGCATGCGTTTTGACGCGACAACCAAAAGCTTTCAGGGACAATAACTTTAAAAAAAAAACAATATGCTATTGGATTCAGAGCCCGTTTTCCCAAGAACGATCCAATGAAAGCCTTTTTTTATTTATCTTGTAACAGGTACTCGCCTACTGCTCTGATTCACTCGTTTTATTCACCCTATTTCCGGGACGCCACCAATAAACACTCGGAGCAAAAAAAAAAATCTATTGACATATGGGTGTTTTTTCCTTTTTTATCGAACAAAAACTAAAGCGAATAAATAAAGGACCCGCAGAAGCAACATCAGCTGTGGGTATCGATCGCTACCAGTATGCAAACACAGCCCAGTTCCCCAGTTCACCCAAAGGCGTTAAAGGAAATCGTTGTAAAAAAAGGGGACGCTCTGCGTACCTTAGATGTTTTTTCGAAGCGAGCGAGCGTGCGAGCCTGCTCGTGTGGAAAACAGCACCATAACATTCACCGCTTCCGCCTGAATTCAGGTCTCGTCAAACTCTGACGACTATTCTCTCATTCTTTTATTATTTTTTTCACTTTCTGTTTTGTTGTTGTTGTCGACATTGGCGTCTCGCCGTAGCGCTGCCAAAAGCTGAGTTATATTTTGATTCGCACCGACTGTATACAGGCAACAAAAGAAAAAGCGCTTCAGGCATTTACTTGCGTCTCGCCGCTTGGTTATCAAGAATGCCCAGATGGTCCAAGAAAATGTCGAGGCCGGGAAAAAAAATCATGAGCCAATCCACTTCGTGAAGGTGGATGACCAACGAAGCTGCTTAGCACACAACACAGAATTTTGAACAAAGGTACGAACTATCGCCGCCCCGAGGAGCCGGAGGAAACTAGACACGCGCGACGGGACCGCCCACCCGGGAGAGCGGAAGGAAAGGAAACTAGGCACGCAAGCGCTTGGAACGACGACAAAGAGGGCGGTGCGAGCGTAGACATGGCCGACGCGGGTCGCACAGCGGCAAAGTTTGAGAAACCTTTATTATCTACCTGAGAGTCTACTGATCTTGAAAATGGTGCCTATTGATAACTAATCTACTGAAAATGCATATTTAAGTGATGAAACGTATAAACTTTCGCACAGAATCAAGCGATTTTGCATCAAATTTGGAACCTGAGTTTTTCTTGACGCATTCGAAAAATCCACAGAAACCTAAACATAAACAACTTCGCTGTAAAAAAAAAACGTTTAGTCCATAAAAAAAGATGAAAGACGTTTACAATTTTTTTGTAATGCCGAACTAAGCGCAGCTTTTGAGGAGGAGGAGGGTATACCCGTGTGACGTTACGAGGGTGACGCCACTCGTGACCCTTGTGTCACCCGCGACCCTCGTGATGTCGCACGTGACGTCACGTGTGACGTCATTATGGGAAAGGTCCCATAATGCAACGCGCGGTTACGCCGACGACGACGGCGACGCCGCTCAACCCGGAAACGGGCGCCTATAAAAGCTGCGCTCTAAAACATTAGAGGAGGAACACTGCGTCGAATCGTGCACGTCGTCCGAGCGCGGATCGCAGTGGACCCTTACGTCGGGGTCACACTGATCATACATCATACAAAAGACAGTCTGCAAACATAAGTCACCGCGATATCCGTGGTTCGAATGCCGCGTGCCGAGTTTCCTCCTTTAACCCATTGTTGTGCGGCATTCGAAGCACGGAGTCTCGCGGTGACTCGCATTCGAATGTGCATTCCGACTGTCCTTTGCATGATGCATCAGCAGCGTGACCTCGACGTTAAAAGGAAGCTGAAGAAACTCCTGAAACAAATGAGTTAGCTATACTTGTTTCAGCTTGGGTCCAGACGCAGCCGATGCTACAAGCGCGAGCGCCGCGCTTTCAGCGTCCCTGCCAAGCACGCGCGCTCGTGCAGCGAAAGCACTGTTCAATGCCACATGCTCGCGCTCGTAGCATTGGCTGCGTCTGGACCCAAGCTGAAACGAAGTATAGAGGTGAATTCTACTGTATTTTTGTCCCGTGAATTTGAATATGTACAAGCACTTGACCTGAACTTATCAATAGACGCGAGAAAAGCCGAAATAACAGCAAGGGCAACGCCGGTGTTTAACAAATAAGAGCGCGTTCCTCATCATTTCTGACGTGCAGTTATCTCGAGGGGCAATTGTATAGAACTTTTGATTAACCTTGATTGTACGAGAACCACCGGTCAAAATAGAATCTCAAATGCGTTTCTGCGACGATATTCTGAGTCACTGCTGCACGGTATTATTATTGTTTTCAAAAAATCTTTGCCTTCCGATTTATTACTCCATGACTGGAAGATGGTAAGTTGTACCCGTGTTGAAGTCCGGTAAAGCGTCTTGCTGTGAACAATTAAAGGATCAATTTCACTAGCATCCACATCCGGGAAACTTCTAGAACATATATTATCGAGTCATATACATCCATTCTATAGAAATCATAATTTACTGAACAGCTCCCAGCACGAATTTCATAAAGAGTGTAGTCGACCGTTTCTCAACGATGGAAATCACGCACGATTTCTCTGATGTCTTAAATCGTAAATGCCAAGTTGACGTTATTTTTCATGACCTGAGAAAGGCATTCAATACAGTCAACCGGAGAAATTTACTACCTAAAGGTTGTACTAAAAACACCCGGCATAATGAGGTGGATAGACATGTTCCTGTATGAAAAAAGGCAATTTGTAGAAATTAGGGGCGAACAATCGGACATGTGTGACGTCGAATCAGATGTAACCCAAGGCACGGTACTCGGACCGCTATTTTTCCTACTGTTTATTAATGACGTACTCTTAAATCAATATGTCAAGGCAAGGCACTTCGCCGATGGTTGCATTTTGTATACTAAGAGTTTAAAATCCCGCTGATAAATTTAATGTATATACATCTTTAGCTCACATTGTAGAGGGGTGCAATATACGGCAAATGTCACTTAATCTAAAAAAGAAACTGTCTGCATGACTGTTACAATACTAAGCCTATTGATTTTTATTAGTCTTGACAGACACTCGATAGCAAGGATTACCAAATATAAGCATCTGGGAGTAACCATCTTGCATGATCTACGTTATGAAACGCATGTTAATAATATTGTAAAAAAACGAATTCTAAATTATGTTACTTGATGCGGAGTTTGAAACTAAGTTCAATCGGTACCAAACTCTCAGCGTATAAAACACTCATTCGACCACTAATGTAATAGGCATGCGAAATCTAGAACGATTACAGCAACTCACTTTACGTTTTATATTTTACGAATATCGTCGACTGAATTCTCCGGTGTCACTCTACCCAAAAGCAAACTTACCGCTATTTAAAACGCGCAAAACAAAGTTTATTTTTTTATTTGTTTTATTTATGATTATAATTGACTCAGTGGCTCCGTTCAGATAAAATCGTGCGCGCGAGTCCGGACGTTTTTTTTTTTACTTTCTTTTATATGTTATTCCTCAACATGTCTACGAAACGTACTCTATAAACATTTTGCGAAAAACAAAAAAATTTAAGAGAAAAACATTTTTGAGTGCGCCAGAACCGCATATTTGAGCTTTGAAGTTTTATTTTATGTCATGTTCAGTGGTGCCTACTACGTACAATACAAACAAGAAACGTCTAAAATATTTTGCACTTATAATAGATCAGGGGAACGATTGGGCAATGCACAGCATTGCGGCGGTCATATATTTCGAGACAAAATCCGCAAACATCGCTCTTTGACCTTTTGTCACTAGATTTCGAAGCCGTTATCTACAAATATTTAACATCTACAACATTACAATTTATGTCATATAATCTTATTAAAACGTTTTTTTTTCGAATGATATATATCATATTGCTTTACCTCAAAGATTGGAATTTTTATGTCGCTCCAAACTTGTTATAAATTGCGAAGTTCAGAAATTTCAAGGGCAATTAAAAAAAACTTTTCATTTTCCTGAAATTTATTGTGATAGTTTTCCACCGTACTCTCGTGTTTATTCATAAAAAAATGTTACATAATTTTGTTTCATTCATACCTACAGCGCTGCAAAGTGTACTTTTTACGCCGGCATTTTTCCTAATGCCACAAACGAAATTATCTTTTGATTCCGTGTATTTTATGAATCGATCTATTTTTTTTTGCTGTATTCGGGTTTTGGGCTCAAGATCAATTATTATACTAATTGAAACAATACCGCCGTCGCTCGTCCTTTGTATTTACATACCGAATAAGCCTGTGTTGCCCTTTAAAGTTTCCAGTTTAGGAGCTTTAGGCGAAGTTCTTCTACTTATAATCGCCACTACTACAATTTCTTTTACAAAAAGTAGTAGAAAAG
This sequence comes from Ixodes ricinus, assembly GCA_037355805.1. Lineage (NCBI taxonomy): Eukaryota > Metazoa > Arthropoda > Arachnida > Ixodida > Ixodidae > Ixodes > Ixodes ricinus. The sequence continues at coordinate 7,402 of JAZHYW010007883.1, read as the reverse complement.
TAAAAATAGTGGTGCAAATTATATGCAAATATTTATACATTGGCGATGAAGTGGGAATGTTTGAGCCACCAAGCTTGTTAAACTGCTATTCATGGCAGTTGTAGGTCCGGCTTACCATGGTAAACCTTGACTACACGGGCAGACTTCCACGAAGACGTCCAATGAAATTTAAAAAACAAAACAAATATTTGTGAATATTTATTCGAGTAAAATAAAATAAAATATATGAAATTGAAAAAGTGAAAACAAATAATGAGTTAAGATATAGAGCTTAATAGTTGCCCGCCTTGGCAAAAAAAAAAGTGTATTGAGAAGTCCGTTTTTTTTTTCCTCTTTAAGTTAGGTTGAAAAATTTCTCTAAGCATTCACATGTACTGCAATAATTACAACGAGTGCGAGAAAATGGTCAACTCCGAATAATGTGGCAAATAGGGAATACACGAACTGATTGACGCTGTCGCACGGCCACGACGTTCCGGGAGGAGAATTCGAAAGACCTTGTGGAGCTATAGTTCAACACCGGCTCTCTGATTGTCTTAGATTGGGTACGTGGCACCCAGCTCTTCTTGAAACAGCAGACAAAACAAGGCCTGAATGTATCCCGGCAAAACAGTCAATAATCACGTCCCCGCCCCTGCCCGTCTCGATCTGGATAAGCATCGTACCTGCGTGCGGTCGTGTTTCACTACTGCGTGGTGCACTTTAAAGACCCCAGGTTAGCGGCTGTACCGCACTGGCTAAATTGCTCATCTACAGCTGAGACACCAGACGCCCACCGAAGCAGACTAACTTCCGGCTGTATAAACATACACACAACAATTTGCTTTTGCACGTTGTCGGGGTATTTAAAGGATGGCGTTCTACCGATGCGGAAGTTCTTTTTCTCGCCTCGCTTCGTTCGACAAGACAAATCGGAAAGCAAAGCAAAGCCGCTAGCCTAAAGGCCCACACGAACACCCACGAAATCAATTTTTGAGTCACAAGCTTTGAAAAGCATCAGTTGTAACCTTGTCTCCACGTGCACGCAGTTTGCAGAGCGACATGCTATCGGCTCTGACTCGCTGGCGGCACCAGTGTTGCAACAACTCTGTCCATATACTCCCCAGGAGGCAACGCCGACGTCGATATACTATCGTACCCAGGAGCCAACGCCGGCGTCAAAATCGAAATGCCGCGAGCTCTAAAAGCGACGCGCGCAATACTAGCAGCACAGACCTAATCAGTGCTAAATCAAAACGTCGGCGGCTTCAGACAGAAAGCAAAGCGCACAAGCCGGCGGCGGCCCGGCCCTCGTAAACCTGAAGAGGGGCATGGCCCGCAAAGCACGCGGAATTATAGCCTGTTTTCTCCTAGTGGACTTTTCTTTTCGGAGGAACTGATTGCCACATGCTTGGACTTACTCTGTACCTTGCTTCATAGAAAAGCTCATAACGTATTATCTTTCATTCTTTCTTTCTCCTGTCATGTTTTCGGGAGGTCGCGGAGTGAAGGTGAGGCAAGACCACACGCGTGCTGCGGTCATAAACAAGCGAAGTACTTGCCAATCCCGTAAAGTTTAAACCCCTTCAGCCATTCTTTTTTTTTTTTTTTTTGTCACGTTATGAATGGCGGGTTTACGGTCTATACATATTTGCTTATGCGCATGTGCTGTCCCTTTATGGCGCCTAGATTTTGTTAACCAGAATAGTTTTGCGGAATGAGGATCGTTATAATGACGGTCATTATTTTCGTCTATCTTTTGTAAGTGGTTTCTTGTGTCGGCGAGCCATATTCGCTTGTCGTAACGCTTTGCTTCGTGCGAATGTCTGGTTTTTTTGTCGTTGTAAGTTATCAATTTAACGTACGTTTTCAATCTCTCTCTCTCTTTCTTGAACACTGCCACATAATGTATTAGGCCGTTCCAATCATAGTATTTTTATTTTTTTAAACAGCTGGGTATGACGTTATCACAGAGGTCTCAACTGCCTCGCACGTGCCGCTGTGAGGGAACACGTGCAGCATTTTTCCCTGCTGTGGTAAGACTCGTGGAAGGCGACGAAATGATGAAACCTCCGAACAACGCGACGGTTCTCTCCTGCCACTGAACGCGCCTGGTTCGGCACTATTTCGAAAGCGATGTTGGGGCTCCTTGCAGCATCAATATGAAATCTAATTTTGACATTCGTAATCCTAAGAAAACAAATAAAAACGATTTTTTTTTTCCAACTGCAGAATTGTTTTAGTTTTCTTTTAAAACAGGCACTTCACCCCTCAGAGGGGAATTTTATTTTAACTGCCTGCATAGGGCACGTATGTTTCCGAATGCACTTTCTGTGGGAAAACAAAATAATAATTAGCGCAATATAATTACGCCGTGGCACACACATACACACACAGTGCGCGTGCCGCGATCCTGCGCTGGTTTCTGTACGCGCCTGGTGTGGCCGGGGATGGCGAACCTCCAAAGAAGGCAAGCGCCGTGACGATGCACTTTTGTCCCTGCTCGTTTGGCTCCATCGGATATAACCACGTCGGCTGCTGTCGAACTTAACGTGAAGCGAAGTACGAGCACCAAACGGGCGGAGCCCGCGATAAATTTCGGGAACGATGTGGCGCGCGGTACTCCAAAGCGTTCCTTATTTACACATAGTGGCTCTGTACCTCGTTGCTGCTGAAGTCCAGACGCAGACGACTCTACGAGCTAGTGGGACTAATTGAGCAGAGTCTAAAACGCAAGTCACTAGGAGTTTTTTTCTTTCACTATTTAGTTTAGCTATGATAGAGCGCGTACAGAAACATGACGAACACCACCAGGATCCCGCGCTAAGGACACTATCTTACGGGTCCGGTTAAAGTCCCTTGATAAGAGCTTCCTAAAAGTAGCGACATTCTTTGAAGTGCCGACTGCGTGACGGAGCAGGTTTTAGGAAGGGAATGGCGGCGCACAGCAGAGGTTTGAACTGAATGCCGCCATTTGCTTCCAGCGGAGTGTGCGCATTTGTATTGCTTGTCGTTACTTGTAGAAGAAGTATCAAGGGAATTTAGGTTCGGTCAGTTCAGCAGCGTCCGCTGAGTCGGGATTTAAGGCGAAACGAAGTGTATAGGTAAAATCTTGTACGTAGACGCATTTTTATCTGAAATTTAAGGGGGTCGACACTGTTCACTTTTGCCGCGCGCTCAGTAAAAGCGCGCATACTTAGTGTGCATCACGGCAAGATCGTCTCTTCGTTTAAATCGCTCCTAAAAGCTTTATTTTCGTCGAATCGATATTTCTAAGCTCGTCGACACTGTTCCACCGTTCGCGCGGTATTTGCACACGGTATTGTTTGCGCGAGCCGTTTCCGTGTTGTTTGAACGAGCGATTTGAGCGGGAACGGAACGTGGGGCGCCCTTTTCGTTTTCCGTGGCACAAGGGCTGATACGAGTGACACTGGCCGGTCTTCGAAGAAACGAAACTTTAACTAGCGCCTATAGAGGCGCACGAGCGTCGTTTTGACAGTTCTTGAAAGTTATACGTTGCTCGTACACCCGTAAATAAATAGCAGACTTTTTTTTTTTCAGCAGCACTGTTCTTGAGGGATTGACAGAAGCAATTAACCTGTAGCTCTCGAAAAGTTTCCGAAAAACAATCTTTTCCGCCAGTTTGTTGTTTCACGTTTCTCGGCCATTTTTGTTCTTTCATGCCGGGTGGGAGAGTAAAAAAAGCGGGCTCTCCTTGTGTGTGTCTCCTCACCGTATATTGTCACCGACAATTTAAGAAACGCAGAGCGTATCCAGTGGCATGCTATTTCGGCATTAACTGCCGAGTCAAAGCCGGAATAGCATTAACTCGGAAGTCAATGCTCTTCTGAAATTTGTCGATAAGAATGCCATAAAACGAATCACGAATCAAATAGCGTGAATGTAATAGGCCACGCCCTTCGTTTTTTAAGTTGTTGGTGACTATGAACTCGTCGTCCCTTTGGAAAACAGTAATACCCTACACTTTGTTACGGCTCAAGTCCAGGCGCAGCTAGAGTTATGAACTAAAGCGACCGATCAGACAGCCGGAAAAGCGCACCGGTTCGTCGTGTTTCTGTACGTGTTTGAACCAATCATAAGCAGAAAAGGCCCGTTGCCTTGCGATTTCGAAGCTACTTTATTGGTCCTATTCGCTTGTAGCGTCGGCCGCGTCTGTACTTTAAGCTGAAACGAAGTATAGTTGCACGGGCGATCATGCCCGCAGTTAAGTCAGCCTCAACTGCAGTTTTGCTCAAGCATAGTTGCCATACTGTACTCTTGAACAGCATTATGTGGCTCTGCGGTCATGGCTATGTGCGCGCACGCGCTTGCGCATCTCGAGCGCCCATCAACGCTGTGCACGCGCACTTTTCGCTTCTCTCAAATGGGTGTCCGGGAGTACGCGGAATGCAAGTTCGTCCGCTTCCTTCGCAGGGATTGCAGTGACGCCATAACGCCGAGCTCTGATTGGCTCTTTTTGAAGGATAGTTTGTAGACCTCAATGCTAGCTGCCTTGTGGTCTACCCACTATCCTTCCAATCGGAGCCAATCAGAGCTCGGCGTTCTGACGTCACTGCGACCCCTGCGGAAAAAGCGGACGAGGTTGCACTCCGCATGATTTCAGAAGCCAAGAGTCCGAGTGCAGAGCGTTGATGGGCATTCAAGACGCGTATGCGCACGTGCGCCCATAGCTTAGAGTGTACAGTCATTCACATAATGCTGGTCAAGAGTGTGATAACTGTGGTTGAGCGTATAACTACTTAAGTGCGCCCATGTGGAACTATAGGGTACTATAAGTGGAGCTAACAACACAAAGGGAGGTTGGAGGTGTTCGATTTGCCAAGACAGCAGAGGCGGCTGTCTCCGCAGCCTCAACGTGTGTCCACGACGATAGATGGCGGCAGCCACACCTCCTGCAAAGGGGAAAACGACCGCGATGCTGCGCGCGTCCATCCGTTCCAACTACGCAAAACCTGTCGACGCCAAGGTCACTGGAGTTTCGTGGAGTGAGATATATTCGCCTTGTAAAGTATACTTGCTGTCGCTTGCACATTCTCTCTCTCTCTCTCTCTCTCTCTGACAGTTTTGCTTGTGATGGGAGAATAATAGTAGTGCGGTACTTTATTTCACCTGAAGCGCTGCCGAAGCATAGGAGACACAGAAGCGCATACGCAAGGACTAACATCGTAAGATCACAGCGCTCTCTCTGCGCTCGACTGGACGAGCCGACATAAGCGGGTAAAAAAAGGCGCCGACCGCCGTGGCGTTGCAGTTTCAGCGCTGATTGGACCCTGGCTTGTAATGTCAGCTGCCCTCTGACTCAAGGTGAAACGAAGCATAGGACATGTTACCCAAGACCGATGTCCCAAGAGCGTAAGACATTTCGATCGGAAATTCAAATCCTCTTCGTCTCAATGTAACAGACCTACGTAAAAAAAGGTAAAATACAAAAACAAGTTCGGACTTCGGGTAACATTGAAACGTACATTCAGCTTTCTCTCTTAATTAAGATTAACTCGAAAGCACGTGTGCAGCGCAACTTTCTCGGCAACTGATGGTGCGCGACGAAGATTAACAATCAATCCACGTAGAGAGAGAGAGGTGCGCCGTCTGGAGCGGCGATTATTTGTCAATTAGCGCGCCAAACGTTAACAAGAAAATGCGTAGAAATCAATCGCAAGAGCGCGTCTAACAGAAAAAAAAATAAACATTTTCTTACCTTCCCCAAATTCTGCGCATTTGAATTCTCGACATTGGCCCTCCAATAAAGAAACGGACATTGATTTTCTTTTGTTCCCGCACTAGCAGTTGCGGAGGAAATTACAAGAGAACAAGCAGGGTTGACTTGCGCTCAACGAACACCGGCTAGACGAATCAAAACCCGTCAACTGTATGTGGCGATGAAGTTAGAGCTGTACGCTATAGTTTACACGCTTTAGAACCGTGAAATGTTATCCTAAGCACCGTAATTACGCCAAAAAAAAAAAAAAAAGATCGTTTTCCCCTTTTTTTCCCCTTTCTTCCCCTTTTCTTTCCTTGCCCCTTCTTGCGGCAACAGCAGCGGTTGGTAACACAGAGTGTGATGCCGCGCCGAGCTAGATGCGATCGCAGCGCCGCCGTTTCTGGTGCCGCGGCAACTCCGGCACCATGCATGTCGTGCCGCGCTACGGCTTCCTTGTGAACGACCCTTTAGACGCCTTGTGGCATGCTGTGCACGGACACCACGTGACGTGACCCGTGCACGTCACATGCATGATCCCGTGACATGACGGTATCTACACGAGCAAAACATTAGACTGGCACTCGTGACCAATCAGGTAGGAGACGAGCGCTGGTTCAGCGTTCGGCTGGCACTCGCGTTTTTTTTTCCTTCGATAACTGCACTTCGAAACCGGAAACGGTTAGGTGCTAGGCACATAACAGATTATGTGTTAAAATTGCTTCGTGCCTCAATAGACCGATCTCACCAGCCAGTTTGACTACGCCACCGCTGCTGCAATGCATCGAGGGAGCTTTAGTTTTTGGGCACGTGCGACAATCTCGCTGGAGGTCAGCGCGTGTAGAGCACGAGACGGAACGAGTCCTCTCGTGCACTGCTGTCTGCCTCCTGTGAACTAAAGTTATGGCGGCGTCACGCATGCGCCGAACGCTTAGTGAGATCGGTCTATTAATACGCACGTGAGCAAAGGATTTAGATGGTGTACATTTTTTTCCACGTGCGGTACGCGGAACACGGTACCGGTTTCCTAAAAGGTCCCATTATCTTAGCGACGGTATCAACACGTTGCGATATGGTAGAACGGTGCAGGGTTACAAGAGGCTCGCGTTGCCATTTAAAATTAATGCTTCGAGGAGCGCGCCGGGAGTGGACACCAAAAACGGTTATCTGAAACTGCCCAATTGTCCCGCGCAAGTCGTATAAAACAAAAAGAAACACGCATGCAAATCGGTATGGAAATGGTGGGCTTCCCTTCCTCCATAACGATCACGCCCTCTCGCCAACTATGTGCCCAGTGTTGCCGGGAGAAACGTCGAAATAGAACTTCGTCGAGCACGCAATAGATGGCGCCACGCGCTGTTCGAAGGCAGGCGAGATATTTCTCAAAAACTTGCGCACCTCATTGTTATTAATCCTGTTCTTGAATAGCTTTCTTTTTTTTTTTTTTTTGTCTGGTGTTTTTTTTTTTAAGGACGCGTATAAACTTAAACTTAGAAATTAATAGTAACGTTTATTTCTAAAACCTAAACGCACAAAGAACTCATTACAAGAGACATGTCTGGGGAGGAAGACGACGAAGCTGCTGAACGGTACGTTCGTGGTTTTGTACTCCTCGATTTTTGTGAAATAGACAACATTCACAAAACACAGCATTACATCGTTGCAAACGATATCTTCTGGAGTACTTCGGCGTACCCCCCACCG